>RMBW01000036.1:0-259850 GCA_004009845.1 Davidsoniella eucalypti | reverse complement strand
GCTCTACGCAACAATGACTTCAATATTTTCATCCTGGCATTCTACCTGCCAAATTCAAATCGGCCAGGCGATCGATCTTGCCAAGACTTTTCTTCCCGTCCCTTTCGTGATGGGCGATAGACTATCACATACATACATGTTCTTACTAAACCACAAAGCCATAGCAAAGTAATACTGTGTTCAATGTGCCTCTGATCGTGCAACAGATCATGTTACAAGATGTCGATCTTTTCAGTGAAAACTGCTTCTAAGAGCAGCCTTTTATTTCCTTTATGAGTATGAGAATGATCCACGGAACGACGTATCCGAGTTTTTCTCTCAAGGCATTCATGTTTCCTTTGTCCATGACATAAAATGGTAGATGGAGAGTGTGAAGGGTTGTATTAATGTCTATCAAACCGAATAAGCAAGATCATTCTAGTGATGGAGGCTGTGATCTAGCTATAAAACATATATGTTGTCGCAAAATAAGTTGGATATTTGACAAAGGAAAAGAGAAGAAGAAAAACGAAAGCTGAAAAAGGGCTGAAAAAGATTGCCATTGCCTTCTACTCTAGCTGATGGGCTTGTTGTTGTACTGCTATTTAGTCTGAGCTCTCATCTTTCGTTTTTGTTTTCTGCATGCCTTCATACAGGCCAGTGTAGTAACCTGCATAGTACCAGCCCATTAGAGCTTTTTTGAGTGTTTCATCTTGGACTAGAGAGACAAAATGAGGAATACCATCCCCCATAGCCCTTCTCACAAAGAAGGGGTAGGGAAAGAGAGGCAACCGACCGTTAGTTTCTAAAACTGCAAGAAAGCAATGACAAGATTCAATTCCGGGTAGAGGTGATCATGAAGTCTTGACATTGGTTTCCTTTTTGGGGATGAAATCACATATATCAACTTACCTTGGCTTAACGGACCTCCTTCAGGCAATGGAGCCGGTGTTGTTTTGGTGGCTTCTATAAACACAGATGGCGATTCAGTGATGGCCGGTGTTTCCTAAGTAAAAAAATCAGTTAGTAAATTTGACAAGATGGCGTCGCGGGATTCATCCGATGGCCGATCCAAGCATATATATATATATATAGTCCTAAAATTGCACCACAGACAAGTGAGTTTGTAGTTGTTTAACTTACAGTAGTAGCTTTAGTTGACTCAGGAGCTGGTTCCTTTTCATGTTCAGGCTCTTCCAGCAATTGTGGCTCGTATTGATCATCTTCGGCGATCCCCTGAGCTGGCTGTAAGCTTTCATCGAGAAGATCGCCGTTTGCATCAAGTCTAGAATACTAGTGAGTATGTTTTGTACTTGTGAATCTATATCAATGGTCACCGAAACTTACCCAGCGGTCGCTAATTCGCGCTCTAAATCGGCCTCATTTTGCACCTTTGATGATATACAGTGATACTTCTATACGTTGTTAGTTGTTAGTTGTTAGTTGTTCGTTAATTAGTAAGTGGCTGCGTGTAATACTAGAGCAGATACGTACTTTGTATTCTTTCAATGCATAATTCCATGATTCAATCAAGGCAGTGTCATCCCACACGTCGCCGTTCGTGAGGTCTACTGTATTCATGGCCATAGTGTAAAAGGGGCGATTGCTCGATCGAGACAAGTAGCTAGCCAGTAATTATTTCTTATCAAAAAAAAATTGCTACAAACAAGATGGTTGATGTTCTTGGGAAAGTTAGGATGAGATCACGATGAAATAGTGTTAATCAAATGACAGCTTTTATGGCGAGTTCTCATTTATCCAATATCAGAATAACAGACAAAGTCTTTAGCATATCCAATTCAAGAAGTCGCGACCCACTTTTGTTGCGGAAGAGTAACACAGTAGGAGCTAACGATTCCAGGAACGCTTTCAGACATTTTGACGTAACCCTAAGGATCAAGTTTCTAAAAAAATGTTTTCTGTAGATAATGCATCGGACTGTGATAAATTCTGTCATCACATGCGATCCACAAACAGTTATATCTAAAACATATCTCCGGCCGTCAGCATATTTGTTATTCAAACATTGAAATTTGTGTAATTGTTTCGATCCTACTAGTCAGTGAAGCACCAAATTGCGCCAAAAATGGATGTGGTAGTAAATGGTTGTATTAGTATGCGGATGATAGTGGGGCACTTGCGGTATCTCTACACCGCCCGGCAGATACTTTTTTTTTTTCTTTATCTCAAGAGGAATTGTCCTGTCCCACTGAAAATCGTTAACAAGCAATAGACAGAACACGCTACCTTTGCAAATATTCACAACCACATCACATACAATGGCTCCCGAACTTAGAAAACGCAAGGGTAAGTACGGCAAGATCTTGACATATCAGACCATCTACTGACTTTTTCTTGATTCAACAGCGGCTCCCGCCACCCCTTCCTCGGGCAAGACCACCCCAACCCAGGGCAAGCGCAAAGGTTCGTTCTACCTCTTTCGATTACGCTGACGATCAATTTGGACTCCGATTTCATTGGCGCATACTAACTAACTTGGTATACAGCTGCTCAGGATGGCTCTCCCGTCGTGACCAAAAAGTCGAAGGCGTCGCCCAAGGCTGCGCCCAAGGAAAAAAAGACTGCCAAGAAGGTCAAGATTTCCGGTCCCGAGACTAAGGCGGAGATTGCCACGGAGGTCGATGAGGAAGTCGCTGCTGATGTTACTATTCACGATGAGGATGTCGAGCAGGAGGTCGATGCCGAGCTGCAGGCTCTGGCCGCCGGTCTCGATTCCGACAATGAGGAAGCTACGAAGGGCAGCGCTTCCGCCTTCAAGCCTGGCCAAGATGTTGGCAAGATTCCCGAGCTTAAGGGCAAGAAGGGCACCAAGTCCGGCGAGAAGGAGAAGCCCGGTGTTGTCTACATTGGTCGTATCCCCCACGGTTTCTACGAAAATGAGATGAGACAGTACTTCACGCAGTTTGGCGAGATCCTGCGCCTGCGCATGTCGCGCAACAAGCGCACTGGTGCTAGCAAGCACTTTGCGTTCATCGAATTTGCCGAGGAGAGCACTGCTACCATTGTCGCCAAGACCATGGACAACTACCTGCTGTTTGGCCACATTCTTAAGTGCAAAACGATTTCATCCGAGACGCTTCACGCCGATATCTGGAAGGGTGCCAACAAGCGTTACAAGAAGATCCCCTACAACAAGATGGAGAACCTGGCGCTACAAAAGCCCAAGAGCGAGTCATCGTGGGCTAAGAAAGTAGAGAGCGAGAACCAGAAGCGTCTGGAGAAGGCGAAGAAGCTTAAGGCGATAGGCTACCACTTCAAGCCCACACTCGTCACCGATGCGCCAGCGCCGCCCGCTATCGAGAACGGCGAGCCCCCCAAGGCTATTGAGGAGAACTCAGCTAAGGCGGAGGTCGTCAAGACACCCAAGAAGGAGGCTAAGAAGGAGGAGGTTGTCAAGACACCCAAGAAGGAGGCTAAGAAGGAGGGGGTTGTCGAGGACAAGGCCGCCCCCGAGCCAGTAGAGGAGAAGAAGCCCACGCCAAAGAAGGATAAGGCATCCTCTAAGGTTAAGTCGTCACCCAAGGTCAAGGCCGCCCCTCAAAAGCCGACACGGGCATCTACCCGTAACAAGACTAGGGCGTAAGTAACTCTACGACCTGGCGCGGTGACGGCAACGTAGGGGAGAGGATTTGACGACGCATTATGGCACATAGTAAAGCGGAGGAAAGGTTGTACTTTCTTGTTTTTGTTTGTATTCTTCGTTGGAAGGCTTGTGTTTTTTTGTATTGTATCACACGTACTGCATATTTCATGTCCCTTGACCAGATTTCGGATAAAGATAGTTTATTTTGTTTTGGCGTTTAAAACAAATTTAATGGATGCACATTTCAACATCATTGTATGACCTGACTTGGTATTTGATAATGACCGACAAATGGCTTTGTTTTGTTTTCCTTGTGGAGGTCGCTTGATGAAACATGATCTGCCAACCAGCCCAGCATTTCTCGGTTGGAATTCACGCGATATTTGTCTACATGTGTGTTTATACATAAATTGAAAAGAATCAAGGTAAAGAGATTAAGATGTTCGTCCATAGCGAACCCGTTCACTCAGTGTGGAAAAAAATATGAGAAGAACGGGATTATAAAGGACGTGTATGCTCTCCGTCAGCCCTCCTTCCCAAATACGCCAGGAAAGAATGCTACTGAAAGTAGCCGGCAGTCTTTTGTGTGGAAGGGCATCGACGTGATATATGTATGAAGAGAAAAAAAAGAAAGAAGAAGAAAGGTTTTCTGGTACCTGAACTAGCGTTATATATTGATGCTAATTTTTTTGGTTGGGCCTGAGCATCAGTCAGCAAGTTAACTAGCTCTCCACATTTGAGATGTGACACAGTAGTTCTGGTCTAATTGAAATTGCAGTTTAATCAACCAATGTTTACAAGGAGAACCACTTTGTGAAACTCCTTGGAAGCTTTGTAGATAAAGCTTTGGAATTGCTTTGTGGTGCTGTCGAAGATCTCAAAAACCCCAGAATCAAAGCAGATAGATCCCTTGACAACCGACCAGGCCGGGTTGGTGGAGGCGGGTGATTTGGAGTGAGATTCTTACAGCAGGGCGCCGGGTCTGCCCAGATGGAGTTAATCTCGGCCGCAAGATTGGTGTAATCATCGGACGCTGTAGGTTTCAGAATACGTTGATTGGCATTCAACTTTAGCTACAATGGCATTTAGTGTGCGCTGTAGTAATGATTTTACAGGGACTATCCAGCGCTATATAGCATTGAAAAGCGCTGTAAGCTGGTATGCTAGCGACCAAAAAAAACAAAACAATAACAAACAAGAGCTGGGCAGCGCCCCCGCCCTGTTTGGTCTCTGGCAGCGCCTTCCATTTCCCTATTAGCTGGGTGCAATTGGGGCAGTTCAGCGTTTCTAGTTGTGGCTTACGTGTGCATGAAAACCGCCAAAGAAAACTAAAGGAACGGCCGACCAGAAAACCCACAGCGGAAAACAACAAGACTTCCGTATTCTGCAGTTGCTGCCTTCCCCAGACTTTTGCCTATCCTTCATTGCTCTGCTGCCTCTCAACAACGCATAGCAACTACCTGTTCCGTCTATATACGCAACACCTACGATTTGGTTCCTGCCGCCCCGGCGATCACAACAAGCTGACTAGCCAATCCCGTACTCTTCTGGCCGCATCAAGAACGGCCCACGACTTTATCATCTAGAATTATTCGGACAGTCATTGCAACGCCAAACAACGCCAGCTACTGCATCCCTATTGAAATCGCACCTTTCGACAGCTCCCAAGACCATCCTTCTCAACCACACCCGACTTAAACTTCAGAAAACCAACTCCAAAGCCGGCTTGTCGTTCTAACTAAACCTCTATTGTTGATATCGTGTCTGGCTTTCCTGAAGAGGCTGAGGTCATCTTATACACCCTCGACAACTGTTGCTGTTGCTGCTATAAAGGGCCACTGTACCTGCTACGTACACCAAACTAGACGCCACGCACCTTACCACATATACATACGTACTTTTACAACCCAACCGCTCCCGTCAGCTCGGCATCACTTTGCCGGCCGCCCCCAATGTCTTCGGCGCCGCTTAATGCCGTTAGCGCCGCGCCAACCAGTATGAACCACCCACAACCATTCTATAAGTCTAACTGCTGTAGCTTTGCCAGTTGCCGGTTGTTGCGCTCATTGGTCCGTCGCAGCTGTGTAATTGGCTGGCAGTAGCACAATTGTTCACCGATATTATTATACCTTTATATAGCTAACATATATACTCTTTTTAAAGCACCTGGCGCGGGGAAGAAAAAGAAGAATAACAAGAACAAACACAAGAATGCCAAACCAGCTGACGGCGCAGTAGTCAATGTACCCAGCGTTGCCGATGTCGAAGGTGGCGCTGACGGTGCCGATAGCGAACATGAACCTTCAACTCCCATGGTACGGACACCGCATTAGCCTGTCGCATTCTCTCCACTAACGAGAAACACTTTGCTGCAGACCAAAGACATCCCGATACACCTCGCGCCCCAACAAGATGCCAATGATAATGACACATCCACCAAAACGAATGGCACCAGTCACAAAGACATATCCTCTGACGACAAGGATGATCTCATTGCCCAATTGCGCCAGCAGCTCAAAGAAGCGCAACAGTTACGTGAATTCGATATCTCCCAATTAAAAGAAGAGGCCGAGGATGCCACCGCTGCCAAAGAACAAGCCGAGGAGCAGTATGAAGTCTTGCGTGACCGCGTAGAGAAGATCAAGTCAACTCTTGCTGAGCGCTTACAACGAGACAGAGCCGAGCTTGAAGAGGCTAAAGAGCGCATAGACGAACTTGAATCACAAAGCGAAGAACTTCGTGCCCAAACAGAAGAGGCTGAAAATCGAGCACAATCCCTTGAGCAAGAGTTACAAGAAGCTTCTGTTGAGCTCACAGGTCTTCGCAGTCGCAACAATTTATCAGTGCAAAATTGGAGTAAAGAAAAGGATGACCTCGTCATTGCAAACCAACATCTCCGCGATGAGCTATCGTCCACAACTAACGCTATGGGCGAGTGGGAAGTCATTGCAATGGAGGAGCGTGCCCTCAAAGACTCATACGTCGATAAAGTTGCTAATCTAGAAGAGCAACTGGGCCAGTTAAACGACGCTTTCCTTGCTGTTAACAACATCAAAGACACTCAGGATCAATCTATTGACAGCCTACAACGGGCACTTGCCGAGTTGCAAGAAACACGGAGAAGAGAGCTTCGCGACCTGGTTGAAACTCACGAGGAGCAAAGCAAGTTGCTTAAAGTGGCCAAGCAAGAAGCTGAAAAGAAGCTTAATGCAGCTTTGGCCGAGAAGGAAAGCCTTAGCAAAGAGCTTACACGCACCATGCCGTTTGAGAAAGAGGTCAATGAAAAGAATTTGCTTATCGGCAAGATACGACATGAGGCCATTGTTCTCAACGAACATTTGACAAAGGCTCTGCGGTATCTCAAGAAAACAAAGCCACAGGATCAAGTTGACAGGTATGTTAGGCTTCAAACTTTACATCAAGACTCTTCAGATTTGCTAACTAACACACCTTAGACAAATCATCACCAATCAATTAGTTCATTTCCTCTCACTGGACCGTTCCGACCCAAGACGATTCCAGATTCTACAAGTTATGGCCTCATATCTCCAGTTTACTGACGAGGAGCGCGAACAAGCTGGTCTTGCTCGCCCTGGCACGTCGGTCAATACCCTACGTCTGCCAGCATCGCCATTCTCTCGGACTCCTAGCAGCCCATCTCTACACAGCGACTTCTTCTCAGACCCCAATGCCGCATCAGCAACCACTGGCCCTTCAAGTAAAGAGACATTAGCAGAGTTGTGGGCTAATTTCTTAGAACGCAGTGCTGAAGAGAATGTAGGTGGTGTAGGGTCTACAGGAACAAAGTCGCGAAAGGGAAGTATGTCTTCAAGTCTTGGTACTACTAGGTCAGATTTCAAAGCTTAAGTTGTCGGAGTGGCGTGGATGTGTGAGCAGGTCAGAACATTCATTGGGTAAGCGACGGGCGTATATATCATTGTTTGGATACCGCATTTTTTTCATATACATCACAACTGGATAGTGATAACAATAGAAGCTACCAACTTCCCCATTACTCTATCAATTATTCATCGTAAGATAGATTCTATCGCTTTCGACAGAACTCGAAAGCCGGAAATTTGGGCGTACACTATATATGTTAAGAAATGTATAACAAATTGTATTCAATGACTATATGTACTTAATTTAGCAAAATGTGCCCTTTACTTTGTCTAATCATACTTTTCCGCCTTGGCCTTTTGCTCGGCAGCAAGCAGCCAAGGATTCAAAATATTTGTAGCGTATTGTTGAGCACTTTGCGAAACAGCGGTAACGTCTATTCTATTGCTTTCCAGGGCGTCATTGACGCTATCGACAACCTCTCTCTGTTCCATAAGCTGTTGCGTGACACGAGACTCCGACTTCCAATAAGTATTAGCGTGCTCTCTCATATCGCTGTTACGCACTACAGTATTCTTCAAGATCCCGACAGCGTTAAGTTTCGAAATAGTAGACATAAGAGACTTGTTGACGAGCTCAACGCGCATAGCACCGGGAGGCGCCTCGACAAACGCGCGATTCGTAGCCGTGAGCCACATGAGTGTGCCCAGGATAGCGTTGAAGAGGGCCAAGCCCAGCAAGCGGAAGGTATGCGTGCGCCAGAAAAACATGTCCATCTCGCCGATGCGCAGGGCACGTGAGTTGAGCTTATGGTTATACGAATAGACATTATACAGGTCAGCCAGAGCCACAACGATCGTAGCCAAGACAGCGGGTTGTCGCCAACGCAGCGTCCAGCGTAACGAAAGAAGCGGAGAATTAACGAGGGCGATGGCGAGAGTGTTGAGCAGGTAGGGCGTAAGGATGTCGGGTAGTGCATAAGCAAAGTACATGGAGGGGCGTTCGCTAGTACAAAAGACGCAATCGGCGAGTACGGAAGGGCCGTATTTGAGGTATAGCAGGCGCGATTCGAGATTTACAAAGCGCGCGCGTAGGATTTCGTCGGCAGATGTTAACGGGTGGATGCTGGTCAGACGGTTGAAGAGTACGTCGGCGGGAATCTGTAGGCGCGAAGATGTGGCGGAGAAGATGTTTTCGGGGACGCGCAAAAGGGCGCGCAGCACGACGAAGAAGGAGATGGAGCCGAGTATCACGAGGCTGTAGTAGACTTGGTTCGGTACAGGGCGCGTGGATAGGCCGTGCCGCGCGGCGGCCGTCCGTTGTGATTGGTAGTAGCCATAGGCGCGGGGCAGTACGATAGGCCCGAAGAAGATGGCCAGGCTCTTGAAGCTATGGGGGAGGAAAACGGCGGGGAGTTAGCTATGGGGAGCCGAGAAAGAGACAAAGGCCGGTAACTTACGTTGTCCACATTGACATCTTGGCTGTCTCTAAAGTTGTGATAGAGATGATACCAAAGAGAGACAGACGATCACAGATCGTAAAAGTATATAAGCGGGACGAAAAGGAAAAACATAGACAGCTCCGAAGGAGGACGGGAGATGTCGTAGCTCCAGCAATTAAGGGATATAAAGGCTCAGCCTCAATCCGCTATAGTCAAAAATGCAAGAACAAAATATGTGAATTCTCCTGAGCTAAAGGCTCCAGAATGTGGACGTAAGTTGCACTATTGCAAAATCATCTACAATCAAATATTAAATAGAAGGTAGAAGGTAGTTAAAAAAAAAAAGAACATGTGGCCCAGTAACAAATAAACGCCTCGACTCCAAAATGCTACCACCCGGCTTCTTCTTGTCTTGATAGCTAGCCTGGGTTAATTCCGTTTCAGATATAGCAGACTAATGGCCAGCGATAGTGGGGGCCTATTCACTAAAGTACTGACCGCTTGAACAAGTCCATTGAGCAGCACAGGTCGATCTTGTCTCATCTGTTAACTACAGACGATGAACCAGGTTCCAGGACACACAAGTTTAGCATGTGTGTACAGATGTATGTGTAAACCACAACAATGCGACGGAATATTTCTGGCTAAACATAGCTCTAGTCTGCTTAGTAAGTGACATAGTGGGCTTCTTCTGCCCCACAAAACCAACCCTTTATATTCGCAAGGAAGGCCGTCGCAAAAACTTTTCTTCTTCTAATGTTTCCCAAGTTCATCATTTAGTTCTTTTTTTAAGTTCAAGATCTCAACAAGCCCGCGTTTTCTCCATACATTACATGATGCTCATATGTAGCTATCAAAGCTTCATCGTCTTTAATATCGAGACTTTCATATACTGACATCTGGAGTGATGGACGAACCTGTGGACGTTGTTACCTAACCATAACAATATCATCAACACAACAGCATCGTTTACATATCGAGAATATATTTTACAAATATATCCCGGCTCTTTCGAAGCTTTAGTGACCTTTTTCTTTCAGTGGTCACAAGAGTCAAATTTGAGCCAAGAACAATCCTTCGAAAGAGGGAGAATGACTCCATTGAGCATTCGTCTAGGTCGTGTTACAAAGTCTCAGCATTAGCGATGAGGAACTTTGCGTCAAATCAAACCAGATACATTCTATTTCAATGTAGTGACTTTGCTTTTTTGTAGTACTCAGCCAAACTTGACTCAAATTCATCAAGCCTGTATACATCAACTTTGTGATGCCCCGAAATCATTACAGTCTAAACTTTGCATGGCGATTAACCCTAACTTATAAATAGTTGAGAGTGTACAACTAGTGAATGTGGTATCATACTATATTAGAAAACCCTAGTTACATATCTACATATCGCAAGTAAAGAATAAACACAGAAACGTCAATGATATCAATGAACAATATTACAACTCCTTCTTTTCTTCCACAGTTCCAGTGTTCTCATCAGAAGACTTACTTGGCTCTTCAGTGCTCGCAGGAACCTTGACAGCAGTCTTGCCAGCGACAGAGCCAGCAATGAACACAAAGATAGTCACCACGACGTCGGAGACTAGCTTGATGGCGAGAGCGCAGGCGATCTGCCAAGTACCGATGCTGACACTGCCCAGCGGAGCCTTTGGTAGCGACAGTAACCACTCAGCGTAGTATGGGAAGAGGTTCTTGGGTAGCCAAAACATGGGCTCCCGCGAATACCAGAATGGAATGATGTACTGAGGCGCGCGGACGACGACGAAACGGAGAACGTTGATGATAGTGTTATACTGAGACTGGACGGCATCGAAGGCTTTCTCTACATGAAAAGGAAAGAAAAAGGAGCAGATGTTAGCTTAGTGTTCTTACTTCAGGCTGTTTGTGTTACGCATGTGATGAAGTCTATGATGGGGGTACTCTTGAACATGTGACACAGGCTTGATTGACCAAGTCAAGCAAGAGGTTTTGATTGTGGAGTATAGGCAGAAACGCACTCTTATTTTCGAGATCTTCGTATAGCTTGTCGTGCTTGCGGCGCAATCTGGCCCATTTGGCGAACTCATCCTGGCTGCTAGTTGTCTGCATTTCCTTGCGGATGGCGAGGTATTCAGTCTGCAACTTCCGCTTCTCCTTAGCCATCTGAGCCGGAGGGAAAGGCAGAAGCATTAGGAGGCGCCATATCTACACAGAAATTAAGTGAATGTTAATAGATGTTATTCGCTATTGTCATGTTGAGATATATCGTATTGCGATGGCGAGGAAATGGAGGGAAGTGGTCTGGTGTTTTGCCTTGTAGAAGACAATTGATGGGACGGATGGTCTGAGACGCACCAGATTATTAAGAGTTGCTGAACCGATGGCGTTGATCAGATGTACTGTTACCTCAAGAATGAGGATTATCACCATGAGAGAGATCATGGCGTATCGTGAAGTTCTGGGGTTGGAGCTACGAGCGTGCGATGCTGAGGGGAGGGACAAGAGGGGTGGCGACAGCGAGGCTTGGAAAGAAATAAATATGAAATATGCGAATCCAGATAACTAGCAGAACAAGGCCTCTCTAGCTATCGATCGTGGCTTTCGTTTGCGTTTGTCGTATCGGGCTTGACGATGATTTGGGATGAGCTGGCGAAAATCGGAAGCCAACAAGTGACTTGTACGTCGTTGTGGAAAGCGATTTGATTTGCTAGCGGTGTCTTTTTTTTTTGGCAGGCGGCCAATCTGCTGTTAAGGTTTTAAGGGTCCAGCAGCTATAAGGTGGGTCATTTGCTGGTGGTTGCTTAACATGCCAGCTTGTAAAGTACTTGCATGTGTGCTTCGTTAAACTTTGTAGGCCACGTCTCAACTTGATATTGCATAGGGCAAGTCGAATAAATGCTGTAGTTGAGGAGTTGCATCTGTAGGCGAGAATGTTCTAATTCGAAATAAAGGCGAGTTATAGAACTAGATAGCTCACTTTTCAATCATGAGATCTGGGTTACGGGGCATCTGGCCCATTTTAACCCTAATGTTGGGTAGGACAATGGATGCAACATCAAATCATCACGAAGATTTGAAGTACCTATGAACTTAGATTAATTGTTTGGTACGAGTAGTTCAATCATACACAAGAAATCAACAAAAACTTCCTTTTAGTATGTCCCGAGCGCACCTCACCCCCTCATCACCCTTACTAACAATCATCAGAGCCATTGAGTTCCCAAATCGCCATGTCTAGAGCATTAGATCCGAAGGGCATTGAGCTCTTAAAAACTAGCGACCCCCTTCCAGTGTTTAACGATATCGCTGCCATTTTTCATTATGACAACGCTCATGATTCTCCGGAAGGCCCTGGTCTTATTGAGATTGAAATGATGAGTGGTCTTGGCTTTGATCCATCACAAAACGTTATCCGTGATGATACGGCCATCGCCATTCCCAAGCTCCGCCTAGTTCAAGCTTTTTTTGTGGCACGCAAACTTCTCCAAAATATCACTTCACAACAAGCTCAGAAGCCTAATCCTCAGAGCGATGCTCGTGATGTGTGTATACCCCCCATCGTTGATGATATACACCGTGTCACGGCCGTATGTCTCTTGATGGATGCAGAGAACCTGACGGCGGCCAATTCAAGGAAACGTATGCTCACTAAAGCAATGTCACCAGACTCTCCACTCACAGCTTCTGATAAGGCGAGAATGGTATATCGTGAGAAATGGTTCCTAGATAGTCTATTGACGAGCAGACTTCATCGACATACAAAGTCACCTACACTCTGGAACCATAGACGCTGGCTTCTAAGCTACATACAAAAGGGACAAGTATCAAAAGAGCTAAGCTTGAGAGAACACGATGTAGTTAGCGATGTCAGCAGAGTCATCGGTGTCTCGGGGGAGCGCCATCCAAGGAATTACTATGCTTGGAACCACATCAGATGGGTTGTGCAGACGTTTCCATACAATGAAGTGGCCCTCGTTGAGACTGTGCGTAGGTGGGCATGGAGTCACCACACAGATGTGTCCGGTTGGTCCTTTCTTCTGTTTTGTCTGCAGAGACACCAAGAGTTAACCGAAGCCGTATATATCGATACACTCAAGTTATCGGAGAGTCTACAGTGGCGCAACGAGTCAGTCTGGTGGTTCCTGCGAACTATTGCCGCGGAAGAGGAACGTTACAGTCCTACCAAGGAGGCAGATCAGCCATTGAGTACTGAGCAGAACATTCGATTGCCTCTGTTTTTACAGTTAGGAGAAAAACTGTTTGTTGATGAAGAACGACAGAAACTCGATAATTGGGAGGCAGAACATGCAGTGTGGTTGAATGCTAGGCAATGGGTAGAAACAAATTCTAGCTCAATATAGGACGAAATCATCCATAGATATGTAAATTTACATGTTGCCTTGGAATATAAGTTCTCAAGGCAACGTCGGTACGATAGCGATCTAAATACCAAGATAAATCATCATTGCATCATAGCAAGTGCTACTGTGTTTGAAAGATAAATTGGATGGTGAGATATAGAATAATGATATACGTATGCTCTAACAATGACGCTGAAGTCCGAAAAAAGGATAGTAACATAAGCCACACACTAGTTAGCCTCTTTACAAACATCATTGTTCGAATATTGTCCACAGACGGTCTACACAATGCAATCAACTGACAATGAGGACACTAAGAAAGCTAGGGAACTCATATTTTCCTCCGTTCCTGCATATACATGGGGAAGGAGAGGAATTGCTACTATGCCTCTTTTGAGCATTTAAGATGATCGTAGCCTGACATGGTATGCATTTGTCGAGGATTCTTCGTCTAGATGAAGGCTATTTTGTATAGATTAAGATCTGAAGACAGATGTAACACTGTACCTGCTTCCATGTTTTGACGTGAACTACAAGCAAGTGGAGATATGAACTGTTACCAAAGACGAAAGTTCAGATACCTTGTATAATATATCAAGCCTCTAGTATCTACATATTTCATATTTCTAGTAAGGAGCTATCTGTATTTACAGAAATATCACATCGGATAGATAGATAAGAAGTACATGTACGACGTATTAGGACTAGGGATTGACATATATTGTCTTGAATAGCGACCTACCACGCCTTTAATCTTATGACTTGCAATTTATATACAGCCAATGTCGTACATAGCCCGATGTTTTCAGAAACGAGTTTTTGAAAGTCTCAGTGCTGAATGATAAGGCACTTACAGATATTTCCCCCGGTATATACCAAAACAGCTACACAAATGCCTATAACGTATTTGTTCTATCCGATGAATAAATAAAACATATTTGTTTTCCTTTAGTGTGCACAAATATAAAAAGCATGTCAAAACAACGGTTGGCGTCAAACTAGGCCAAAGACACCGAGCCAAGTAATAGAGCAACTATCATTCAAGAGGCCGTGAAATTACAGCAACAGAAAACGTGCGTTGACACTCTAGGAGTCCATGACTAACGCTAGAGTAGGTAGAGGGTGTGTGCACGATAAATAAAAGGTTATCTACAAAGTATATATACATGAATGTAGCACCTATATTCAGCGGTCATTGAACGCTGATTGTACATGTATATGGCATGGATAGCTAGGGCCTACGCACAACAAACAGGAACCACGATAGCGATTATATAGGCCATTATCACTAGGATATGCTGCACACAAACCCATACGATCAAGAAGGGGCCCATTAACATGCCCTAGTTCATTTGTCCCGGAATGGCCTTTTCTTCGGCTCACAGTGACTTCATTCAACGTCTAGAACCACAGATATAACTAACTATAACTACATGTACATATAGTATTGTTTTTAAGAAATGCGAACCTTGCACCAAAACAGCGGTGAGTTCAAGCTTTAGCAGAAGTCCTTATGGTGGTCGGAAAGGGTCGCATAGCGAGTAATTATCAGTATTTTACCTCTGTTCTTAAACTTTACTTAACCATCCGGACATATAAGCGTGTACATGTGTATGTGATGTACATACGTATACATAAGAAGTATATACAGATAAGCATGTTCCCTGCAAGTTTTTATTCTTGACGCCGAAGCGAATTGTCTCCTCTCGTTCTTATGATGTACTGCAGATCAAAATATAGCGGAGAATGATAACTCGAGAATAAGACATGAAGGGAACAAGATACTTATTTTCATTCTCGCTTCTTGGTCCGCAATCATGGCCTGTGTTCTAGACTAACGAAGCCAACGTACAATTTGTGTTGCGGCCGCAAGTAGTCAAAACGTAGTCTCGTGTGGCGTTACGTTTCTACGGTGGGTGAGATTTCCCCTTGGACTTGCCGATGCTGAAACATTTGAAAATACGCTATCTCACAGCTTACATATGTATATGATAGATAGTGTGTATATGTAAGACAACAAAGAAGTAAACAACGCTTACATTGCGCCTGAACAGGCTAGTTGAGGTCAATAGTATATGTATGAATGGAAATACATACCAATGCAGCAACAAAGCGATGTATTAGTATGCAAGTAATTAACGCCCCGAAGCTAGACAGGATTCGCACGAGAACATACATACAGATCTGGACGACGCGCATGTGAATGCACAGATCAGGCCTTTCTACTGCACAGCGACCTGAAGATCCAAGCTTTCTATTAGTAGAACTACGTACATACATATAAGCTCAAAAGTAGTCTCAAAGTAGATTAGTAGTGTGTACTAGCTATATGTAAGATTCCCACTACTGGCTGGTGGAACTCGGAAATCATGTAGTGCTACTATACGGAAGAAGGATGGAAGCAAGCGGCTCAGTGCGTGGCTTATCCGGAGACAAAAATATTATACTACAGAATCTTGTGTCTGTTTGTGTTTAATTGTTTCGACGAGCTGAAAAGACCCTCCTAAGCATATAGTAATAATTTAGAAGGCAACGGCAATCTTGGGTTTATCAAACATAGAAGACAGATCACAAAAAGGAGGAAGCGAAGGAGAGAACACAGAGCTTCAAAGTGGCCGTCGGTCTTATGCTGTCGTCATCGTGGATCTAGACTTGTTTCCTAGTATTGAGCTAAGAGAATCCAGCTACAGGAGAAATACAGAAAAACCTATGCCTAAGAAAGTAGTCGAGAGGAGGATCGTCAAGCATATTCTTAGTTATCACATTTCGATGAACTAATTCTAGTTAGTAGCAGACAACAAAAAAAGCATGGAATAGGAGAGTTCCTTGACTAGGGAGGGGAATTAAGAGAATCAAAGGAGCATTGCGATCTGAAAAGAGGCGTTATTTCCAGAGGAATGAGAGTAAGAACGACCAAAAAGAACAGACAAAACTATTTGTACATTCTTGAAACTTGGCAGTTCAAGGGAGAAATCAGACTACGCAGCCTTGCCTCAGCATTGACGTCTCGAAAGAAAAGAGCAGAATAAACAAACTGACTGACTAATTCAGGTCGGGAGGTGTGGTTCGAAATGGGGAATAAAGATTCGGAAATCGGAGACAGAGGCTGTCAATGTAAATTATATGTTAAATATATATGTATGACAAGACGGCATTAAAATAAAAGAGTCGCGATGCTTTTTCACTCTTGTTCAGATATTGATCGATAAAGACAGCGTCTGTGTTCAGCGTGATTGCTCCGCTATATAAATTAGATTCCGTAATAGGCAGTTGCCAAAGGGCAAACGAGCGAGAGTGGGTTTTTGAGCTGATTGGTCGTTGTCAAACTCAAGGAAGGGCCGGGCTTAAGCAAAAAAAGAAAAAAAGGGAACAAAAATAGAAGAATTAGACAAAATCAACGGCGATCTTCGTTTTCCTCGCTACTTCTTTAGGGTTCGGGTTTTTTTTTCCGCTTCGACTCGTTCTTGCCGTTTATTGGCCGGCTGATATTACCTCGTCAAGATATTAAGTGATATATTTGAAACTTTATGTATGAAGAGCCGATCAGCGCCGCTGTGGCCTTGAAGAAGCAAGATGTCTCTCGTTCCGCTAGACAGGACATTTTTTGCCTGCATTTCGAACAGTGTTAGAGTTATCACCATGTAAGAATCCAAGAATCTACATACATATCTGTGGTAACCCCAACGCCCGATAGTCGCACGGCCATGGCTGATGTGCATATGCAGAGCAAGGATGGGCTGCATGCAGGCGCCATGTTTTGTAGTAGCAGCGGCTTTAGTCTCTTGTTTTTCTGCTTGAAACGGTAGCGTCCACAACCACAACCACAACCATTGACTATCGAAGCCAACCAACGATCAGCCTCCAGGCATCAGAGCGGCTTGAGGAAGGGCTAAGCAGCGTATCGGAGTGGCAAGTAGTTGCTAGTGCTGGCACAGCATGCAGGGGCACGGGACGAAGACGACCCGGACGCCTATAGCAATCACAGTGGATTTCTTACGGCGGCTTGGTCGTTATATCGAAGGGAGGGGCTTTGGGATCATCGTGCTGCCGCATCGGACTCTGCGGTCTTGGCTGTTTGTTTGCTGGGTAGAAAAGACTAAATGTAGCTGTCCGCATATATCTGTACATATAATAAAGCGGCAATCTTTATATTGTCCGCGGGCACTGGCCAGCCTGCTATGATCTTCTCATATATATTTCATGACAAGCTTTGTCCAGCACATGACACGGTGCATTTCTGCCTTTCTTATGGCTGTTCTATTTCCCTACTCAGCACACATATAAGACTCGACGCGGCCTATATTTTCCTTCACTTCATTGTCCGTTTCTCCTCCTGTTGTTTGTCAAGGAACGAAAGAACCGTCTTTCTTTACTGTCTTTCTTGCTCTGAGCTGGCTAGCTTTGCATCTTTTTCACCCACGTCCTTCTTTCTTGTTCCCTTTCCTGATTTTAGTGCGTGTCTGGATCTGACAACGAGCTTCAAAGCCTCGTTCCCCCAAAATACCATTTGCATAGAGGACCTGGTGTCTTCTTACCATTTCTTACGCATCCACTTGTTGATCTAAATCAAGGCCGGCCCTTGTGGAATGTGTTTCTAGGCGCTATCATTGCTGCTATCAACTTGCTGTCCAGAATTTGCTTATTATAACTGTCAGCCATCATCGTCTAGGCCTCCTTGGCGTTCTCCTTGCCATCGTCTTCTTCCGCTCCCTTTTCTTCTCTTTTGCTTTGTTCTCTCCATCACACAGCACAGCCCGTATCTAGATTGAGTTGTTGCTCGGCACTTCAGCTTATCTTTCCTGATTCGGCGGCCACAGACACTGACTGTCTTTATCTCTGTCTATTTTCTATCTTTCTCTTGGTCTATTTGACCCCGGCTCCCTTTCTTTTTTCCTTCCTTTGCCACAAAGTCGCTGTAAACCCCAAGGTTACAGGGCCTTATCTACTCTCTCAAGCCACAAGCCTGCCAATTTGAGTAGCTGTCGGCATAGTAGCAGGGTGCCCCAGTGCTTGTTAGAGCCCGCTACGACTATAACCCCCCATTCCGGTTTGCTAGTAGTACTAGTAGTATTCTAGCCTTTTTTTTTCTTCCTCCTTCGTCTTCAAAGTGCCAAAAGAGCCCGAGCGCCAACCACTTAACCGATAGCGCGTTGTTTCTTTTGCTGCTCAGCTCTGGATCAACGCCGGAGTTGTACTAGGTCCTTACTACGTACGGTAGTATAAGAATTAGTAGAAGTAGTTTGGAGTCGGCTGTTATAAGGGAATCTTGATCCAGTCTTTCCGGTCCTCGTCGAGATATAGTTTCTGTTTCTGTTTAGGTTGAACCCTCGGAAGTCACAGAATATCAAGTAGAAAGACTATCAATAATCCAATGAGAGATATCCTGTGAAATAACTGCTTATCTCTCTCTCTCTTTTAATATCTTCCCTTCTGCGCCCTTTTTTCGCCTTTTGCTAGGTCTGAGAAACTCTAGACCTGCCTTTAAACCAGTGTTAGAGATATATAAGCTACTCGGAACTTTATACTTCACCTCCAAAAAGACGAAAACCAAAAAAGACAGTCTCGCATGTGTTCGACTACGGCATAAAGAGGCTCTTCAATAATTCTTCCTCGTCAAGAGAAGAGGGCTCTTAGCTCAAAAACGACACCAACACCATCTCTCACGCTACAGACCATCATGAAGACGTCACTTTTAGCACAGGCGCTATGCCTAGCTTCTTCAGCCCAGGCCTTTTATATATGGAAGGCCTGCATAGAGGATGGCTCATGCGTCGACAAGAAAAAGAATATCACTACTCGCCGTGGTGTTGAGAGTCGCGCAAAGCCTATGACGTTGCCCATGGTTCAAAGAGCTCGTCCGGTATGTCATCGATGTTGTATACCACGTCATATTAACCGACTACTAACATGCCCTGTTATAGAAAAACTCAAGACTATCCCAACGCATAAGCCACGGCCTTGAAGAACGCGACTCCAACACATACGATGTCATGGAGGCGCTTACTCCAACATACAGCGACACGGCCGGCATCGACCAGGACGGCTCAGACCTGTCATACTTTGTGTCTGTCGGCGTTGGCTCGGCCCAGACCGAGATGTATATGCTGGTCGATACGGGCGCCGGCAGCACGTGGATCATGGGCAAAGAATGCACGACGAGCGCTTGCAACATGCACAACGTGTTCTCCACTAGCGATTCGACGTCGCTGAAAGAGCTGGGCAAGCACTTTAGTATTGCTTACGGCTCGGGCTCGGTCACGGGACAGACGGTGCAGGACACACTAACAGTTGGCAACATCTCAGTCGAGATGAGCTTCGGCCTGACCAACTACACGTCGGACGAATTCGAAAGCTTCCCGTTCGACGGCATCCTGGGTCTTTCCCTTAACACGGGCAGTACGGACAGCTTCACACACAAACTGAGCGCATCAGATGAGATTAGTGAGCCGGTGTTCAGCGTGTATCTATCACGTGCCGCTAGCGGTGTGAACAATGGTGAGCTGACGCTGGGCGGTATCAACTCAGACCGCTACACCGGCGACATCACATACACTGGCCTTTCATCGGCCACTAGTGGTGACTGGTCGATCCCTATGGACGGCGTGACGCTGGGCGGTAAAGATGTGGGCTTGTCAGGCCGCAAGGGCTACATCGACACTGGTACGTCGTACATCTTTGGACCACCCGACGACGTCAAGAAGCTACACGAGATGATTGACGGCGCCAACTCGACCGACGGCTCGCGCTGGACCGTGCCGTGTGACACCGATCAGGAGCTGGCACTTGGCTTCGGCGGCCAATCTTGGTCTCTGAACAAGACGGACTGGATTTCGACGGCCCGCAACGACGTGTGCTACAGCTATGTTATGGGTGTCGAGGTCGTTAGTGGCGGTTGGCTGCTAGGCGATGCCTTTATCAAGAACGTCTATTCCGTGTTCAACATGGAGACGCGCCAGATCGGCTTTGCCAAGGCAGTACACGAGGAGGGTTTGTCAACAACTACCGCTGCTTCGCCTACTGGCACCGTTGGTGTCAGCCTGACCGGCCACGAGACTAGCTCTAGCACGGCTACTGCCTCTGGCTCAGCGTCGGCAAATGCTGCGTCGGGAGGCAACTCGGTGCTTCTGGACAATCTGGCGCTGAATATCGTCGTGATGACGTCGTGTCTGGCTGTGGCCATCTTTGGACTATAAGATGGGCTTGTGCCGTTCTATACTTCTCGCTACTCCCCGCTTCACTTCTACATAGATTCTCACACTGTCCCATCTCTCGGCAAGACTGGGAGTTTCGCTTCAAGGGGGACTTTCCAGGCAGCACTTTCCTATATCTTCAGCACTTGTTTCGGGTATTTCATGCGAGATCGCGGCATCTCACCCGAAAACGACGTCAAGCGTCTGCATTTTCTAATTTCTTGTTTTTTGTTTCTTATTTACTGGCCGGTATATCGTCAAAGGACGTGGTCCAGAGCTTTCTGTTTCTGTTTCTTTCTTCATTCCTTGGCGCTTTGGGGTTCTGTGTTGGGTCATCTATTTCTCTTTCTCGTCGTTCTTTCGTTCCGCGCTCGGCTTCATCTTGGACATCGAATCGCCTACAACTCTATTTTTGCGTTGTCTCTTGTAGGATAACTCTCGTCTTAAACTCTTGTAATACCAATACCAATATCTCGCCCCCAAGCGCTGTTGCTACGCCTGCTGCTGTCAGTGTCGTTGCCCAGTAGCTTCTATGTCTGGCGCATTTTATAGAGCCTGCTTATTGACATGCAGCTCTACCAAACATAACAACATCTTGGTCCCAAGTCTCTTCTATAAACAAAATGCGAATGTATCGCCGAGTAGTCCACCGATTCCATTCTAGCAATGTTATTACTATATATCTATGTACATGTCCACTGCCATGTCTGTTGCTATATCATGTATTGATTCAGGGGAAGCTAGACCTGGGGCTGAATATAATGTCCCTGTCAGTTTTCAGATATTCTGTCTATTATCCTCAAGATTGCTCAATTAAACTAGGCAAACCACATAGCAACGGGCTTTTCTTACAGCCTCAAGACTCCGTGAACACTCTTATTGACTTATTGAATGTACATCACGTGAGGACTCGGTAGCTTGAAAGTTCCCCGCTGTTGAGAAGGATAACCACAACGGCAACTGCCAGTAACCAAGCCCCAGGTCCCAGCAACCAGGCAATAATAATACAGGCAACAACCAGCGCAGCAGCTGGTCAAAGCGGGAGGTTTGTGGGTAGATTCATTATAGCTGATAGCACATTACACGGTAAGCAATACAAAGAATGGCCCATGGACATAAATGGCCAACAAAGCAGGCAGCGAAGTAATGTTAATGAAAAGTCATAAAAAACACAAAGTGGCCATGTGAAGTTCAGGAGTTGGCGGGCAAGAGTGCCAAAAATGCAGGCGGCGCCATATTTCTGGATCAAGCAAAGCAACTGCCAGCCGGGGCCATTGGCGGCATGAAATGTAACTGCCTTCTGCGAGGACATCGAATACGGTAGGCAGCAAGAAATAGAAAACCATGGAATATAAATAATGAATGAAATTGGTCCTGTTATAACAGTCTATTCCCACTTCTGTGAGTGTTGCTGTCTTTTTCCAGTGCGCGATTTGTCACCGTCTTTTATGCAGTCTTGTGTTTTCTGTCTGTCTTTGCTGCAGAAAATACTACTAAGAAAAACCTCTGCTTGCTTGTTGTTGCTCTATTGTGCGTGGCCAGCACAGGGATACGTCCAAATCCGTCCCAAAGAAGACAAGGGGAAGGAAAACAAAGCTTGCTATTGCTTCTGCTACAGCGAGACAAACGCCCTAAAATCCAGACTTCACACTGCTTACATCAAAAATCGTCAGGAGCTCTGCTTTTGGTTACTCGAGTGTTTCGGTGCGCTTCAACCCTCTTTGTTCTTTTGTCCTCACATAAACCCGCTTCTTGTTCTATCTCTGTCTATCGTCTTGCCCAGAAATCTGTTTAGGACACTCCCGACGCCGCCGCCACCTTTGTCTGTGCTTTGACTTACTTTTGTTCTGTGTGGCCAGGTTTCTTTAATCTAATACTTGCCAATACTAATTCTACCTCTATTACCTGCTATTTATCTATTGCTGGCTCCTTCCGCTCTCTTGCCAACAGCAAGACGACCCCCGACCTCCGACTTAGCCGGTAGTGAAACTCTAAACTTCGCTCCGCACGATAGTCAACCAACAAAACGGACCAAGCGTGTGCTATATCACACACCTAGTGCACCGTCTTGTATATCCCGTTGTATAGTCGCAACTGCTCTTTGGCCGCAGCTTACTCGACGATATATCCACATCGTGGTGTTGTCTGCTCTGTTCGCTTCATCCCTTTATACCGCCTTCACCTCTTCCCTCGACGGCGCCTTACAGCTTCTAGCGTCTACCGCCCCTTCTTCGTTTTACCGTTGTTTTCTTCCTACTCACCCTTCCGAGACAAGATGCTACATACGCCTTTCCAATGAGTGGTAGTAAACACAAGTTCTCCCGGAATCGGTACCGGAACCCTCTCACCGACCAAACCGCAACCACCAGCGAGGTGGCCGATGCCCATGCCGAAGAGCGTGGCCTGCTCGACAGCAATGACTCTGACGATGACGGTGAAAACGATCGTCTCGTGCTTAACATTGCGCGAACGCGCGTAACCGAGATAATTACTGCCGAAGCCGGTTCCGAATCGCCCAAAACACCTCGAAGCGCCCGCTCAGTACGGTTCGACCTCACACCCACATATGCCGAAGCACCGCATGCTCATCACCTGATTGACGAAGCGGGCCGGCGCAAGAGCGAAGATGCCATTGGCCCGCGCCGCCCTAGTAGTGTGTTTGATCGCGCCGATGTCCCTTTCTTCTTTGACCACGACAACCCTGACTCGAACGGCCGACGCAGTCATGAAATGCAAATGGCAGATAATGCAGTAGCGCAGTGGGCAGAAAACGAGCGTTCAAGGCCAAAGTCATCACTAAAGAGCGCTTTCATGAACATGGCCAACTCCATCATTGGCGCGGGTATCATCGGCCAACCATATGCCTTCAAGCAGGCTGGTTTGTTAGCAGGCGTGATATTGCTGGTTGGCTTGACTATCGTCGTGGACTGGACTATCCGCCTCATTGTCATCAATGCAAAACTTAGCGGCACCAATAGCTTCCAAAGTACGGTTGCGCATTGCTTTGGGCGCAAGGGAATGCTGGCAATTTCTGTGGCGCAATGGGCGTTTGCCTTTGGTGGCATGGTGGCATTCGCCATAGTTGTCGGAGATTCCATACCAGTTGTGTTCAGAGCAATCTGGCCCGACCTGAGCGAGATGGGACTCTTTAGTGTCTTGGGTAACCGCCAAGTGGTCATCACCATCTTTGTTCTAGGCGTCAGCTATCCATTAACGTTATATCGTGACATTGCAAAGGTTTGTTTACTTACAAGCAGTAACACAAATTCATGGCCGGTTACTAACATCATGTAGCTAGCAAAAGCGAGTACATTTGCTCTTATCAGCATGCTCATCATTATCTCGACTGTTCTAATTCAGAGCATTCTTGTTCCAGCTGAGCAGCGGGGCTCATTCACCCCAGCTCTATGGACTATCAATAGCGGGATAACCCAAGCTATCGGAGTGATATCTTTCGGTATGTGAACCAAAATACTATAATTTATGACGGATATACTAACTCTTTTGATAGCATTCGTATGCCATCACAACTCCCTCTTGATTTATGGCTCACTGCGTACACCAACAATAGACCGTTTCTCGACAGTGACACATCTCTCGACTGCCGTCTCGATGGTAGCCTGTCTTACTATGGCCCTTGCTGGATTCCTTACTTTTGGCGATAAAACAGCTGGCAACGTACTTAATAACTTTCCTGCTGACAACACCATGGTCACCTTTGCCCGCTTATGCTTTGGCTTGAACATGTTGACTACTCTCCCTCTCGAGGCATTTGTATGTCGTGAAGTTATGCTCGAATATTTCTTCCACAACGCCGGACCCCCGCCAGCTAGTGCCAACATGGCCGACGATGAGTATGCCGAGGACCGTCCCTTTGTTGCCGATGGTACCATCCCCCAGGTTGGAACTGCTCTGCATGTACTCATCAGCACGGCGCTTGTAGCAGCTGCATTGGCAGTGAGCTTGACAACGTGTGATCTTGGTGCAATCTTCGAGTTAGTTGGTGCAACGAGCGCTTGTGCATTGGCATATATCCTTCCACCACTATGCTACATCAAGTTGACGACCAAATCATGGCGCACATATGTGGCCATGGCTGTTGTTGCGTTCGGTGGGCTAGTGATGGTCACTACGGTGGTGCAGGCATTAGCCAAGATTATATATGGTATGTTATCTCAAGTCAAGAAATATGTCATCTTTTGTGATAGAAAACAAGGAAACAGAACCTCGTTGCTAACATCCCCCTTTTTTTTCTCTTCTAGGTGGTGAACCAACCGCGCAGTGTGTATAGAGAAAACGACCGACAATTGCATTTTCACCGGCGTTCCTGTTCATCTTGGCTGTTTTGCTTATATATCGATATATCTAAATATTGCTTTTATTCATTTTGTTAACTTGAACTTGTTTTATTTGTTTCTTCAAATGTCTTTGATCTTGAGATCTGCGATTTACAAATGTTATTTCTATGTATCTATTTTCAACATATTATGTGTGTCTTTTATTATATGCTATGACCATTATGTTATGTTCTTGGGCCAATTGTCCCGCTTGTATTATGAAGATGCACATTTACATGTACATTTGTTTCTTTCATGACGTCATAGTATGTTTTATTTGTGTATTACGATCTTTTTCATTGTACGGCGTTATGTTAAGATAACACGAATATATATCATGTGATGACTCTGAAAAATGCCCCTTGTATCTATCATTCAACAAGCAATAGCGCTACTTCCCCCAACTATCGTGATATTAAGATATCACGTATGCCTGATTGTCCACTTACACGAATGTTTTGCTACTAGCGGTTATGTAACAATAGCCAAGAATATAGTGACAATTATCCAACATCTTCATCCGTAATTCGGCTGCAGTATTAAGCCGAGATAAGAAGGATGGGATTTAAGCACTAAAATGCATGATAAGCAGTATATAAGCAAGTTATGATTGGACAAGGTTGAAGGAAAGGAAGGCTCTGTTTTCTCTTTGTTACGTTTCGGCTTGGTTAGAAAGACGAAGAAGTTTCTTATATAGGGCTACATATATTATAAGTAGACAAGAGACGATTGAGTGTGGACAGTTATAGACATCAGTATAACCATATATTTGTTTTGTTGCTTTTTCTCTCGTTGTTTGGTAGGAAACAAAGCAACCAATAGGGATATTATCATGTGGATGACGTACTTTTGTTAAAAACGCAGCTCAAACGGTTCTAACGTCGGCGTTTGAAAGACGTACTACCCGATATACAACTTGAAAGTGCATACCGATTTTTAAAAAAAATTGGTTTCCATTCAAGCCTATCTTTACATTACATATAAATATTCTAAAAACACAATCAAAAGATTCGCCTCATACTAATATGTAAAAAGAAAGAAACCCTCAATTTGCTTCTACACAGTCTCGTTCCACGTTTTGGAATCCCCGCTTTTGCGTTTCCCCCTCTGGCTTGGAAGAAAAAAATAAACAAACAAAAATAAGTACCACCATCTCCATCTACTTGGTCCAGTTCGCCAAATAGCCAGTACTTGTGACCCGTTTCATCTCTTATCGCACATACAAAGAAATGAGGCTGCCGGTAGCACATCATCTTACAAAACATACCCCTCTTCTTTCGTCTTATACTCCAAAACGCCAACACCATAAGCAGCCGTCTGTTTACCTATCTAGCTCTACATCATACTACAGTCTATGGTCTGGTAACCATCTTACCACCCACCATCCTTCCCCTCTCTTCCTTTCCTTGAGTGTTCACATGTTTTAGCCAAGCTGGTCAACTGACAATTCACTATCCCATCTTTGAAGAAAGACAAAAAAGCAACATCGCCTAAAACAGGACGTATTACTACCTTCATGAAGAAACCAGGATAAATAAAATAAAATATGCCCACTAAAGTTGATAGTGATATGAACGCGACTAGTAAAAAAAAGAGGGCCAGAATTTATTCGTTAGGCAAGTTGAGCATAAATATGCAGCTCCTCCCGCCTCCCCGAAACGCAGCGTTTTCTCCCTTCCTTGATTCGTTCAACTTTTCTATCTTCTTCATATATTTTGGTGGTTCCACTATATATAAACACTAACAATACATATCTATTTTCTTCCATCTTTGAGATAATTCCTTGCCGTTACAATGGAGCCTGTCAACGCCCACTCATCATCTTGCCCCAAGTGCGGTGCCGCTTCGGATTCATCCAGCAAGTCCTGTGGTAGCTGTGGCGCTGTGAGTTATCCCATAACGTTTTTCGACTATTTTTTCCAACAACCTTGAACTACCTATCTATGTTACACATCGTGACATGACTATAACTTGCCGAACCAGAACTAATACATATATCAACTTCTAGACCTGCCCTGTCTAATATCATATCATATCAGACATGTCCGCTCCTTATTCCAGCACTCGTAGCTTGAGTTTCTTTTCTTTGAAATGCTTATAAATACAAATAAACATATATTTCTGCCTAGCCGTCTCTTTCCAAACCCGACAACTGATCTTCGTATGACATCGGCTTACATGATTATTGGCTCCGAAAATAAGTCAATATATGACAATATATAACCAAATGTCGTCCAATATTATCACACAGGGCGTAAAATATGTACGTCATGTTGTCCAGAGTATATCATATTCATAGCGGGACATATCAAACCATTGGTCGGTCTTGCCTATGAATATAAGCAAAAGAATAGCAGTTAGTTAGCCCTCGTTTTAAAATGCTCTGCTCTTTTACTACATCATTCACCAAACAAGATGGCTGCGCCCCCGCTTCGAGGCAACCGGGAAGAGCCCAAGGTAAAATTTTAGCAAACTCTAGAAAACGCACAAGGCATATAGAACCCCCCAGGACAACGATTGAAAATCAGTGAAATAAGAGGTATAGTAGGCTACTGCTATGTCATTATCTATGATTCCTGCCTCGGTGCCAAAAAAAAGCTTGAAATTTTTCTTTTCTTTACTCACTATAACTAACTAATCAATCTGTGATAAATCTCGCTCACTTGTGAATTAGACGGAAGAGAGAGATGGCTAAAGAGCTTGTGCAAGTTGAACTACACCATACCATTGAAGAAAGGAAAAAGGAAACCGGAAATCTCGTAGCAGAGTTTAACAGGTGGAGGTGAGATATGGGGATTCGCGTGCTTTATTATGGCGTATACATGATCTCGTTTCTCGGCTGTTATTTTCCTTGGTTGGCCCGATCGCTGGACGGCTTTGGTTGTCGTCACTGTCTTTTTCGGAGTAAAGAGTTGACTGATTGTATTTGAGGTGAAAGCTCCTTGCCACAAACCATTGTGATTGTGATTGTGATAGTGTTGATTGTAATTTTGGTTAATGTATTATATTGTTGTTGATAAGCGAGAGTGTAATCTATACATATTTTTATTTCTATATTTTTTATTCTTTCTTTTTTGAACAATAGGCATATAATACACATTTATTTTTAGTTCTCAGTCATAACTTTGTTGTTTATGGCCATTAGTCGATAACATATACTACGCTGTGCTTTCATTCCACCATATATTAGTATATATGTCACTTTCTAGGTGAACACACCTGAGATTCCCAGAGAGATGATCCAAGTCATAAGGCATATGTTATCTACTCATATTTGAAATTCCCACACAAAGTTGTCATCAATCTATAGATATATGAATATATATATATATATCGGTGCTCCTCCCCTTCTAGTACAATATAGTTTGTAGATGCCTATTAGCAAACTCATATCTAAGCAACAACATTTCATATACAATTTCAAACTGATTTCATACTCTCAACTCATTATATTTACCATGCATAAAACCAACTCGGAGACACTATCAACCTGCTGTACGTGCTACACTTCAGATGACACTGGAAACAAACGTGTCTGTATTCCCTGCAGCAATCGCTATGTAAGTAACAACAAACACAATCCAAACATACAGTGAGTATTTAAAGTCTACTAACTAAGCATCATTGAAACTTTGTAGGTTGAAGAGGCCCCATAAAGAAATAGGCAGAGGCTCTGATAGAAGCGGGCGGATATCAAGAATATGCCCGTTAAATACCACCACCATGCGGGGCTACGGCCTGATGAACATGTGATGATCTGATATCTCTAAAGCTATCTATCTATAAGACCAGGCCGATGTTGGTATAATGGAGCTTAGTCTTTGTATCTTAGTTCATGTCACCCAACATCCAAAAGTAGTGGTTTGGTTGTACTTAGTGGTTGACCGACACAAAAAGTCACGATACCCATCTCATCAATACAATTCCACATTTCCTAAATTATCGCTTTGATGATTGATACCTCTTTTTACATTTGAAATCTTGGTTTTTATACTACACGTATTCTTTGCTATCAGCGGCTTTCTTTGTACTAGACCACGGTAATCCATCGAGTCCCATATATCGGGGTATTACTATCGTGGTCCATAGCATATATACACAAATCTAAAATGGTATATAGTTCTACTTGAAGTGATAAATGGCTTAAGCATATCAGTAAGTTTCAAGAATTGTATAATGACGATTCTTTTCTGAGGAACTGTATAAGATATGCGTTCTAATGCGTGCTTCCTGTTCTTACTCTAATCATGCTAAACAATAAATGCAATGATTATACTATGTATGTCAGTCCTTGGCATGTATATAAAGTCACTCCAAAATAAACTTGACTTAGGTACGAATTTCACTGATATGCATGTCATACTCAGGGTAACGTACTGACATCATGATGGAGATAAAAATATTAAAAAAACAATGGCATTACAGTTAGACACAAATTATAGAAGGTAAAGTATAGGGTACTAGAGTGAAGAGGGAACAAATGTAACAAAAGATACAAAGTAGTAAAAAAAACCGGAAAAAGGACTATGAGCATTTACTCTCTATCTCAAATACTAGCCAAATTTATGGTTTCCCAGATGTAGAGCAAAATAGGATAAATTTTTGTTTAAGCAAGAGGGAAGGCGAGAAAACCCATAATGTAAGAGGGAAACAAGGGAAGAGGTTAGATGAAAGGTGATAAAGAACATGCAACAAAACATCAAAAAGCAATAGTGATGAAATAAAAGAGATTGTAGCAAGAAAAGGGAACAGAAGAAGAGAAAAGGATGAAGAGTAACGGCAAAAAAAAAATAGGAATAAATAAAAAAGCAAAGAGGAGCAAAAAGGCGACTTTGCGAGATCAAAATGTAAAAAAAATATGAACCCCGACTCCCCTTCCCTTTGACACGTCTGTTTATTTGCAAGACGAGGGTATCATTGATGGAAGTTAACTTCGACTAGGGCAAGAACAAAACAAGGAAAAAGAAAACAGAAGGTAAAAAAAGAAAAGAACAGGAAAAGATGAGAAAAAGAACATTGCTGAAGACGATATGCAGAATTCCCGTCCACCCCTTTTCCCAATCCTTCTTTTTTACTTCTCATCTTTCCTAACATTAAAAAAGTTTCGCCCACCTTCATTCTTGTCCCGCAGCCTAAGCAACAAAGGGAAATAGAAAAGCGATACGGCCATGTCATGAGGCTGAAATGATGGAGGCACACCAACTTTAACCCAATAAAGAACAAAGAAGAACCTATCGCGGGCCCGCGTCTGCCCTATCCTGATATCAAGAACCCCCAGGTTTCTCCAACTTCACCATTCTATCGACAGGTTTAACAAACGGCGCATGGAAACAATGGATGTACAGGCCATTTATTCACGAGTGCTGTGTCGTTGGAGGACAAGAGGGCAGACCTTATACAAGCAGTAAATAAGCCGCTTACAGGATTAAACACTTGCGGTGGGTCTTGCCGCTCTTCCGGGACATCAGAGCAGCGCGAGTGGCGTGCTCGAAAACTTCACGGACACCCTCGTTAGTCTTGGCCGAGCACTCGAGGTACTTGTAACCACCAATCTTCTTGCGGATATCCTCACCCTATTGAGTGTTAGTATTACGGGCTATAGGTTTCCGGCATGTAATCAAGTACTGACCTCCTCGGGGGTGACAGGCTTCTGGCTGGTCTTGCGGAGCTCCTCGATGGTCTTAGAATCGTGTCTGAGATCCTTCTTGCAACCGACCAGAATGATGGGTAGGCCCTGGCAAAAATGTAGGACCTCGGAAATCCACTATAGCAGGGTAAAGCACGTGTTGTTAGCGAATGCGGAAAAAGACTAATAGATGAGGTAGGGTTGCAGTGGCTCTCCAAATAGGCTACAGGCCATGGGGAGCTCATTTAAGGCGGCACGAATGTGGGAAGAGCTAGTTCGTACCTTCTCCTGGACATTGTCCAGAGAATCGGGAGAGTCGACAGCGAAGCAAATTAGGATAACGTGAGAGTCGGGGTAGGATAGAGGGCGCAGACGATCGTAATCCTCCTGACCAGCAGTATCCCAAAGGGCCAGCTCAACGTGCTTGCCATCCACCTCGACATCAGCGACGTAGTTCTCGAAAACGGTAGGGACGTAGACCTATAATTGTATTGTTAGAATAAATAAAAACCTGCAAAGTTATTGTTATAGCCTCAATGTAGCGATGTTGTGGTAGTTTCGTGATTGAAGTAAAATAAAAAAGGAGGTTGCTGAGATACGAATGTTATTCGTTCGATGACGAATAATTTGGAGCGCGAGGCTAGTAGTTCAAGGAATCGATCTTCAATCGCAGACGACTCCAAATTTGGGGATAGTTTGTGGGCAAGATGCAAAGATAATACGGTGGCTGGTAGGTGAATAATATGCAGTTTCGTAACGATATTCTTGTCAGCTGAAACACGCTTGACTCAAGCAGATACTGGCTAGTATAATGCAAAAGCGATCGATAACAAGTATGTCGTCAAAACCACGGGGGCGCTTATGAGTGGGTGTTTGAACGGGCTCGTTTGACAGTATTGATAAGACTATGTGACTTTGATCCGAGAACAGCGATATGGAAAACACGGCCGCTTCAATCGGGAAAGTTGGTCTATTGTAGATGCACGTCGTCGGGGTCTTTTCACAGCTTGTGAATGTATTGATAGTGGTGATGGATGGGGTATGCTATATCATTGAAGGGTGGCAATATCAGGGAGTTATATCTTACCTCAGGGAAAGTACCCTTGGAGAAGACACTGTATCGATGTTAGCTAGTGGACACTTGGCAAAGCGATGTTGATGAAGGTGCATAGTCGAGTCGATACGCGATGTATAGACCGTGTCCGGACAAGGCTATGGACCCGATGCGAGATGATGAAGCTGTTCGATCGCGATCAAAGGGCGAATGGACGACACGATCGCATAACGGCACAATGATCATTTGGATGAGACGCTGACAGATCGGCATCAACGGCGCCATTCGATGATGCAGACGCAGCAAGTTGATACATGTGTGCTGGCTGGAGGGTGTGCAATATATACAGGAGGTCTACTCACATTAGAAGACAGGTCTTGCCACAGGCACCGTCACCGACGATAACGAGCTTTCGGCGAATCTCAGCCATTGTGTCTGGAAAGGGGGTTCGTAGGTAGAGATGGATATTAAGTGCGGCAAAGGCGCGAAGATGATGGCAGCAGTAAGAGCAACGAAGCGGATGCCGCAGATACGATGGTGAAGCAGCAAGAAATGTGTTGTTTCTAGGCGAATGAGTGGTGATGGAAGGAAACGGAAGAAGATGGGAAATGTAAATAGATGGTATTGCTAGTTGAGTTTCGATGGTCCCTTTGGGTGAGCGTTGACGAAAAGAAAAAAAGTAGGAAAGGAAGAAGGAGAAAGAAAGCTTGGAAGTGAGCGATGGGTTAGAAGAAAAGAGACAGGCGAGAAAAAAAAGGAGCAACTAAAACGAGCAGACAAGACTGCACCAAAAAAGCTGCGGCCGGCGCTTTTAGCTTGGGGGGGGGCTGCAGCAACTGAGCTGAAGCAACTAAAAACCACACTGGCAGAGCAACACTATGCCGCTTTGGTAGTAGCCAGCATCCGGCCCAGCCAAGCATCTAGTAATACTGATCATGTATGTATGCACACTGCGGTTCTCTTTTGTGCTTTTAATCTTATCCAAATAGGACGTTAGCTGCTTGCTCATCGCCATCTCTAAACTTATCGCCTCGAAGAACGCATATTCAGCTTGCATATATCTTAATTCAAGGGGGCGGCGCCCATCAACAGACCCGCAGGGCTTACTGCTATCATCATTATCACTGTAATCGCCAAGCTCTGTGCTGACAATAGTCGGGGAGTTAATGGTCAGACCCTGTAGGCAACATCACTATATTTGGTGGCTAGAATTGGCTCCCGCCCTTAAGCCGCTATATTTTCCCCCGCCATCTAGTAAAAGCCACTATCTGTCTACTGCCGCATTATGGGAATGCACTAGCTAAAATAGCTTGACGCCACAGGTGCTCTAGCCAGAAAAAAAGGAAGAAACAAAAAAAAAACATAGTATACAAACTTAACACTACTAGAAGTGCGTCACTGCATTATAAACACAGCGCCGTATTTCTTATTCCGCAGGAAGAGCTCGTACATTGCAAGGAAAACAGCTGGCTTCGGCTTAGCTGTGTATCTGTACAGGTCAGCCAGCATTAGAACCACCGCAGCCTCGACGCTAGTGTCTCCCACTGTTTTTATTCTTGATTTTCGGTCTACAGTGTAGATAGGTCTCGGGTACTACGGCACATCCGTTCTTGCTTATATGTACTATGTATGAACATGTAGATACTGGCGGGTGTTTAGGTGGAGGGTAAACAAGGCGGAATTTGAAATCTCAATCCAGCCAAACTTGTATTTTCCTTTTTCTTCTTTTTTACGAGCTAACCCTCTGCATAGCATCCCAGCAACAGAGTGATAAGTCGGCCATCACTTTTTGATCCCCCAAATCCCGTGGCTAATTTTCCTAATCGAGCCCCATTGGAGGGTTGATGACGATTGCAACAGCACCTTCACCAAAAAAGCAAGCAAGTGAGATCCAACAGCAAGCTTTCATTACATTACCACACTACGGTTCAATTTCATACACGGATACACGGGATAGCCCCGAAATCATATTATCTTATCAGCTAGTTCTGATTCATGTTTACTCGACGGGTTAAAGAGGCTTACGTTGTATATATTAGTATGTTCCGAAAAAGGGATGGAAATCTCTAGAACATACAGCCTATTTCAATATCTTTCTCTGGGCTAACTTAGCATGTCTCTATTTATATTATACAAATATATATGTATGTGGCGGAATATAGGCAAACAGTGCCTCTGATTTCACTATTTGACATGTGCGACGCCCTGGAGCCAGCCATTTTTTTCTATTTTGCATTGATTGATCATCGCTAGATCGCCTACATATTAGTAGTAAAACGTATACAGAGTTGAGCCTAGATAATCCCAAACAAAGCACTAGCTCCGTCACTTGTGTTATTTAGAGCGTCATGACGTTTTGAATTTGCAACATTTCGTGTTGCTCACCATTGAGCATAAGCCTCAGCATATGTCGCATATATAGAGAGCGTTAATATGAAATGGTATATTATGTTTTTTTTTTTGTTTTCTCCATGTTTCTGTTTCTTCCCTCGACAGAGGTTCGCGCGCAGCAGTTGGAGGCCTTGTCCACTCATTAATCGTCTCGTCCGCCTCAAAGAGAATAAGTGCCTACGATGTGTTCATGCTAAAACAACCGATAATACGTACCAGAGGAAAACAATCCAGCAACAAACTGTGGGCATATACAACTATGCAATGTAGATAAGACCATAACTCAGCCCGCCCCTTTTGAGCCAACACGGCTTTGCTTTTGTCTTTCACGATGGCCACTGAAAGATGCCAAGTTGTCATGCACTTTAACGAGGTCTAGAAGCGAATCCAACTAGCCATAGCCTGCTCCAATTCCGTTCAGGGGCGCGTACAATTGTTACATCTCACTAAATAATACATGTAGAGAAGGAAAATAGGGTCTATAGTTCCATTGGCAACTTTGGTCAGGGCCTTTGTATTTCCTTTTTTTCTACTTCCACTATAACAGGTCTTTTTCCGAGGAAGTAGAAATGGGCCAAGTAGGAGGAGATAGTAAGTATGTTGTATCAGCCCTCTATATGTATAAGGAGCAGCCTTGTCCCTTTAGCCCGTCGCTAACTTGTCCATTGTACATATTTATATATGTATTTATGTATTTCCTAATCTTACGTAGTGCATGTGCCAGCTTTATTATCCCTAGCTCACCACATTGTTGCAGGAGGAGAAGGGAGGGCTTTCGCTACTTGGCTTACCTATATCTATCCTCTTTCGGATAAGCTGCTTGCTTGCTATAGAACGAATATATGTATTGTCGCTTAGCCATGTTTTTAGATAGCCCATGGATTATCTAAGGTTGCAATGAGTAGTGCCTTTGTATCAACTTATCTGTATGTGAAGGAGGCATCAGATATACAGTGCAGCGGTTGGCTTTTGTCGTAGGATCAGGGCGCAGATCGGTCTCTTGCTAGTAACTCCCTGTTCTCGACATCTCAGGTTTCCCCACTTTTAAAATCCTCACTTTTTTGAATAATAGTCATCTTTCTACACTATATATAAAACAATACAGATATATCACCATACCGTTATACATATACTACTATGCAACTACTCATTGTGTCTAATACCGGATCTGGAGCTTAGACTTCGAGAAATATCCCAAATAACCCAAGATCTCAGAAGCCAGGAGGCACGTGAGCAACATGAATTTCAACGACAACTGCAACGGATGAAATGCAGGTCAAGAGGCTTGGGATAGTATTAGCCTAAATATATAAGGGTTTTTGGATACACATAGTTATGAATTAAACAGATCTTACATACTAGTTTCAACTTATTGTAGCGATATCGTGAAATCTGCCGATAGGCACAATTCCAACATCTCACAACAAATTTCATCACTGTCCTTCTTATCAGCCAACCAAGGCCTCTAGATGATGACCATTCTCCACTGATTATAGAAATAAACAAGGGATTGTTAATGATAATAATGACAACGGTTGATACAGTGTTCAATACAGTTATAATACTAAGTACATGTCGAGAACAGAGAGTTACTAGCAAGAGACCGATCTGCCTGATCCTACAACAAAAGCTGCGCTCTGTACAAATACAAATAGTGATATGGTAATATGGTGTAATGTACCAATCTGTCAGTTTAGATGAGTATGCTTCAACATGTATGTATATAAAAATATGTATAACGCACGACATATAATATTGTAAATATATTCTGTCTACATATTGATATCTAGGCAGAAGCCTCCAATACCTGACTTGATATTACCTACTTCGCCCTGATATGGCCACCTTCAACAATCAAAACATGTTGACCATCTCATATGCATGCAATGAGGCCTCTCGCTCTGGTTTGTCTATCAAATTGAAGGAGAAATACCTTGTAATTGTCTGTGGGCAGCAGTTCATTATGGGAGCACACATCATAGAGTCAGGCAAACACATTCCCATATCTTGGCTTCTCTATTCTAGCCTGATATAGTCGTACATATATATCCATTATCCGTATCTCTCTCCACGACCAACCAGGTTTCCCGATCAATGCGAACGGGCTAATCCAGCACCAAGACGATACTAAAAAGGAAAATCGGGTTTCATGATGTTGGAGATGCTGTGTTTTCTTTGTCTCTTTTGTCTTTTTTTCTGTGAGCCTGTTCTTATCCCTTGTCTAGCAACAGCGCCACAGCCCATGGGCTAGGATTAACCCGGGAAAAGAAGACAATTACGTTGTCTGACCACACCACCAAGCTCGCAAGCCATAGATCCGCAGTAGAGCAGAGCAGAAGCGTGTGAAAGCAAGCGAGAAATAACAAAGCCTCGTAGCTACTTTGTCAACCAACTTTGCTCTCTATGACCTTCATCACCCACTCCCTCCTTCTCTCTCTACGGGATTCAAGGCAAGTGGTCCGCGCTTCCCGATGCAAGTTGAGGTCGGAGGCCGAGCCTACCAGGAATCGAGACGGTTCAACAGCCTAGTTATCGATAAAAATGCACTGTTACAACTCTGCGATTGTATGTATCACATGTGCTCTCAAATTCTGCCTAGCACCTTTGTAGACGGACACCTTGTGTTTGTGTCTCTGGTTTTGTGTTGTCTTTTCTTGCTGGGCTCAGCCTTGCCTTTGATGCAGGAAAAGCGACTCATAAAGAGACATAAGAAGAGAACAGCTTCCACTTTCTTCCACCTCCTTGCGTCTTTGGTGCCGGCGTAGAGAAAACATGGCTTGGCCGGTATAAAATATACAAATGGAATAAAACACGTCTGCATACTTCAATGCGGATCACCTATTAGTGGATTTATGTACTTCCTACAAATACAGAAGAGTAATACAGCTACATAGTCATGTATTTATACATTCTAAGTATGCAGCCGAACAAGTTTCACGCGTTGAAACGCCGAATCCAAACAAAGTACATTAAGCCGCAGTGTATCGGTTTTTTTGTTTGGCCAAAATATCCTCTATTACCATTCTTTACCGCTGTGTTTACTTTTCTTGTTTGTTTCTCTTGTTTTTGTGACTGTCTTTTGTATGCGTTTTGCCGGACTTGAGGCGGTCTACAAGCCTTCACCGCTTTTGCGCAATGTTCATCCTTTACTTAGTTATCTGGATGCTCTAACCAGAAATTCACAAGACTCAACCAGCCCTCTTGATCCGAGTCTAGTCTGAAGCAAGATGTAAACAGTGCATAATAAACGACACTGTCTCTTGATGTTTTTTGGAGAACACCTGGGCTCAACAAAAATAATAATTCCTTTTTCAGAGCAGAGCACAAACACTGGGCATTGGGCCATGAACTTTCAAGTAGTGATCATTAACATTCACAGACATACAAGTTTCCGGACATGGCCTTTCCAGCAGTGATGGGCAGCAGATCAGCTACAAGCGAGCTTCAGAGGAAAAAAACAAAACCGATATGTACATAGCCCCAGAATATGGCTCGACAAGTACACAAACAACACCATACAGAAATCCATACTAGCAAAAAACCCAGCCACTTCTTCAATTCACGTTGCTACTGTTACCGGGTGGGATATCAACAGCACAGGTCGGCAGGCTGAGACCTCTTCTGCGCCAAAGTTTGAATTTATTATCTTGGAGGGGGCATGCTGCCGCATAAAGGAAAGTAAACTACAGAGAGAAATGCAAGCCACCGCTGGTTTTCTTTTCGTCGCCCCTGGAAAGGGCATAAATGGCTGGCTAGCTACATATATAAGTATGAATATTTACACTGAAGCATGTACATCTGGACATTTCACATTGTATGTACATATACATTATGTGTGGTATACAACGTACATTTTTTATCACAGCACTATTTATTTGGTTTATTTGAAGCGGCAGCTCATAGTAGCCTTTATAGATAAGTGAAAGAAACGAAGTCAATAGTAACAATGAAACAAAAGCACAGCTTGCTAGTTTGTTTGGCTGGGTCTCGGCATGTATATATCCGGCACCACAGCTAGCAATCTATAGAGTTCCTTATATTCACTTATATTCACACTTCACAGTCTTTTCTACTTCTTGATGTAGCCATATATCCAATCTACTACATGGCCATGCACGTCCTTTATTCTACCAACAAGCGAGATAAACGGCTAGCTCGCCCTGAAATGGTTGTGTATATACTAAAAGAGAACGAGCAGATGCTTACCATGCCGTCATGTTACAGTGTGTTGCGTTGCGTGACGACATTTATACTACGCCCATCTAACAAAAATCGTGCTTATACGGACATAACAAGCAGTAAACAAATACAAAGGGTGCCATGGACGAAACAAATGGATGGGTACGGTGGCAACATAAGCTTCAATCTATTTCCAAATCAACAGTTGATTAGCAATATCAAAGGCCGGCTAACTTTTTATCTCTGCTCTAGAGACCAAGACGCACATGACGAAAGCAAACAAATCGGGAAACAAATGTAGGTTCCATCTATGTACATATCTAGGCACCAACTAAGCCCTGGATATTTATTCTCCTCCGATCCGCCTCCCGCCTTCGAAAAAAAACATCAAGAGCTGATCTAGTCCTGCATGTCTTGGGGATATTACCCAGAGAGTGAGAGATGGAAAATGGGGGTAGCAATGGAGGAGGAGCTTAACATCAAATCAATAGTCTAAGGTCTCTCACAGCATGCCAGATAAGTTAGAAAAGAACTATAATTATGTGTATAGCTTTCTGCCGGTCAAGAACAGCCCAGTTGGCAGTGCATATGCAAGCTGCCAGAGCAGCGTAGGAACCGTGATTAAATCTGCACAGTGTGTAATGTATACTATTGCAGAACAGGATGGCTTGTACTCTTCATGTACAATATACGACTACATTTCGGTGTTGAATGTTTCCATGGTCAAAGGGATCAGGTCATGTGTTAGGGTGAGAGTTAATAATAAGCTTGGTTTGTATGACTGAAAACACAGGCCGCATCAAAGTTGCAATAACCATAAAAGCAACGCCTCCACCGCGCTCGTTAACAATACCAATTATAATTCTATAAAAGCAAGTGGCAAAAACTCTTGGCTGAAGCACAATTTGCCATATCTGAAGCGCGTATAATGTTAGTGTTGTTTCAAGCTTTATTGTACCAACAAGTTGACATAGAAATGGCTTGTGAAAATGATCTTAGATAAGACTTGCCTAAAGCAACCTTGATTAGAAACGGGAAACAAAAGGATGCTGGGAACGTGTCAGCAGCTGCCAGAGTGGACCCCCTAGCACTGCCAGCTGCCAAATAAAAGAAAAACAAAGCTCCAACTGCAACACGTGACTGAAGAATGGTAGCCGTCAACTGATGATTGGATTTTGCTAATGAAGCCATCACGAAATTTGAATATTTGGCTTAGAATTGACAGTTGAGGGTTTGTTTTGGGTCGATTTGAATATTCTGGTCTTGGAGGCTATCAAAGACGAGGTCCTTTTCTCTTTTTCCGGGGCATAAGCAATCAATTCGACCAACCATAGATTCTGCGGTCAAGCTGCCTTACAAGACGTATCAACGGCGCTCATTTTGCTGTTCTGATACTCCCCACCAAACCCCTCCATATCGAGGGTTCACCACTAGGAATCAAGAGGGTAGCAACACAAACAAAACCCACATATACACAACCGACATACACAATGGACAAGATTGCACGCCGGACACATCTGGCCCAGCGCCATGCGATGCGGCGTATGGCCAAGAAGCAGACCGTCATCGACGCCGAAGCCAAAGTCAACACGCAGCGCCAGAAGATTGGCGCCACACGCGAGCTCTTAAACAACCGCAAGCAGGCCGTGCAGCACAGCAAAGACTTGTGGAAGAAGGGACCGCTAGCGCCGAATCTCAAGGCTCTGCCGCTCTACGGCGCCGTGCTAGAGCCGCTGCGTCTGGATACGCGCGAGGTTAAGGTGCGCGAGGACATTGCTAAGCAGCGCTGTGCTTGGGCGGGTGGCGTGCGGTTCTTGAACTTGGCGCCTGGAGACCGTGTCGTGCTGATGGAGGGTCCGCAGAAGGGTAAGATTGACACCATTATGGATATCAGCGTGACGACGGGAACTGTCCGCTTGACTAACTACAAGGTATGAAGAACAACGATACGCAGGGGAGACCTTCATTAGATCGTACTAAAAAGACCAAAACAATATAGTACCGTGCTCGTGTGCCCGACTTCATTGAGAAGCTGTATCGCAACGAAGAGGCATTCACCCCCGAGATGGACAACAACCCAACCATTCCCATCTCTGCTATCCGCCTCGTGCACCCCATCGTCGACCCGGCCACCAACCACGCACGTGACATGCTCATCTCGCAAATCATCACCGCCAACATCCGCCGCGACCACATAACCGGCATCACCGAATGGGATCGTGTCGTTCCCGGCCTCAACGTCATCATACCCTGGCCCGAAAAGCAGGCTCCCAACCACATAACCTACCCGTCCGACACCCTCCGCGAAGACGTAGGCAACGAAACTTTTGTGCCTACTTTACTTCGTCCTCCCATGCCTACCCAACTCATCGATGAGCTGCGTGGCAAGTTCTCCAAGTTCCGTACCCGTCACGAGGAGGCCTGGATTGCCCAGAAGGAGGCGGAGGAAGCTGAACGTAAGGCGGCTCGTGGCGCCGTTGCTGCTGGTGTTTCTGGACTCGCAAAGATCGCTTCGGCCGATTCTATGATCTCGCCTGCCCAAGAAGCTGCTCGTCAACGCAAGGAGGAACGGAGAGCTCGTGGTAAGCCAGAGCTTACTGAGGATATGTTGGCGAAGATTGGCGAGGTCATGGCAAAAAACCAGGCGGCTATGCGTGATGCTGCGGGTGTGCAGAAGATTGAGACTACGTTAGATAGCTCATCATCATAGAAAAAAAAAAAAGAGTGAAGATGAGTACCTCCTTGGTTGATAAAGTCGAGAGGGTGGAAGACGGAGTGGAGGAGGATAGATATCCTTGTACAATATCTCTTTTATGTACGGTCAGCGTCTCTTGCTTTCTTGTAGGCTTGCAAACCAACAAGAAGTTGACGCTCATCGACAGTGTCTCAATACATGTTTAATCTATTATGCTGTTATGCCATCAAAATATATATCTCATTTACATTGTCTTGTTATATATTGAAACCCTAATGATAAACCCCATATGAACTCCGTTTATTATCCGTATCTCTTTTTTGTCTATATCCGAATTCCAACCTTACTGGTATTCCTCATTCTTTCCTTTTTCACCGTCTACCCAAGAAGCGACAGTCGCTCCATGGCTTTGATAATTGGTGGCTCCTGCTTCTTTGTGGTGGACTGTAGACTATCCACCATGACCGCTTCAGCACTAGACGGCATATAGAATTCGCCCTCTATCATGCCTTGGACAGGCTCTGGCTTCTCGACGACAGGCTCGCCAAAGACCGCAACAACTGCAACTTTGCATGCTTCCGACATGTCAGCAAACAAAGTCTCTACGGCACGCGCGCGCTCTTGCATATTCCGACGTACAAGTGCTGCCACCAGACGCTCTGCCTCGCCGCGTGCCGCGTCAATACGCTCGATCAAGCGGCGGACACTGTTGACGAGGTATTCCTCCTCGTAAACAGTTCCCTTGCGACCGCGCGCACGCTTTTTCTCCTCGCGGCGCCGGTTCTTGGATGTGGCGCGACTGATACCTGTACCCACGGATCCAACGGTTCCCGTGTATCGAGTGAAGAGACTGGCACCGCCGGCGGAGATACGGGAACTGGCAGCTACAGATATGTCATCAGGAATGGCATCGCCGCCAAGACGTTCGCCTTCGTAAAAGGCAAGCGGATCTTCAGCGGCTCGTGCGCGAAGTTCGGCAATACGCGGCACTTGGGCGGCGAGTTGTGATTTGCACTGCGCTAGGAACTCGGTCGTGTTGCTCAGGGCGTCGACGATGCCGGAATCAACGACCGTAGACAGAAGATCAGCACGACCACGAAGTGTTACACAGCGCATAGCAGCAGAAAAGTGGTAACCCTTGCAGTAGCAACGCACAGCCTCCTCGAGACTACCGAGATAGTCAGCATAGACAGCGGCAGCACTTTCATAGTCCTTGGCTTCGTAGAGAGCCTCGGCTAGGGTAGATGCTAGATCTGAGATTTCAGCAGCTGATGGCGCTGGTGACTGAAGCTGGGCGTTGAACAGGCATTCTTGCCAGCAAGAGGCACCTGCGGCACGGTAGCACCGAGAGGCGTCGGCGTGGCGACTAAGAGACTCATAGGCTAGACCTGCTTCCTGGCTTTTAGAGTTTGCATTAAGATACTCGGCATATAACAGCGTTAGTGCGGCGTGCTTTACGGCATCTTGACGGTATAAGCCTAGGGCATGACGATAAAGTGCATGCTTAACGACATAGCGGGTTAGTTCTGGCTCAAACACATCTAGTGCCTTGAGATGGTTGACAGCCTTTTCCCTTCGGCCTAGATGGTCGTCAATTGTGAATTGGCGACGCAGAGGCGGCTGAGCGTGTAAATCTTGGATAAATGGAACGTATTCCCGAGGGTCCTTCTGTGATTGCTGGGCAACTAGAAGAGCCAATCGAAGATTGTACAAACCCAAGGCATGACCATAGAGCATGTTAACATCAACCAAGAAGCAGATATGTTCAACAGCTTTCTCAGCAACGTCTTCGTCCTGATCTTGAAGTTGTGCCACGAGCAGAAGACCGTCGTCAGTGGCGGGGGGCAGCTTGCACACATGGGCCGTGATCATGTTCTGGACATTAGCGGTCTGGTTTGCCCGAAGCGTTTGTAGAACGGCGTCGCAGATGGCATTGACTTTGGCTGCACCCTCGAGGCTTGAGCTACCGTTGGTTACTTCTTCAGAAGCTACGGTCTTGGTGTTGCGGTACATGGTCTGTGTGACATCTTCTGGCTTTAGCGATGATAGAAATAGGTCTACCGACGCAACTTTCTTGACTTGCTCTAGGAACATCTTAACACAAGCTAAGAACTGCTGTGGCCGGTGATCAAACAAAAGATTCATGTCGACACGATGAGTGCGGCAATGCGTGAACGCCTGACCGTATTCCTTTTGGTCAATTAGTTGTCGAATACCAGCTACCACCATGGCACGTGGATATATGGTTTCCAAGTTGCCGCGCGGCATCTGTAGGATTAGGCACATTTGGGTAGGAATGGCCGTGATGAGCTTTCCTCCGCGCTCGATACTGCGGCAACGCTCATCAATTTCGGGATCATCTGCGGGAACCTCCATAGCATCGGGCATCTCAGCCAAATGTACAAACTTGACTAGATGTGTGTTGGTCGTAAAAACGACATGATCTGGCGTGAGAAGATACGAGGTACAGTTCTTCGCCAAAACCTTGTTGCCGGCATAGAGCACGCCGTTGCGGGAAAGGCCGATACCAATTTCGATGTCATTGACCAAGACGACCGACCACCATGGCAGATTGGCAGGCAACGAAGCTTTGGACAATGGAGAGAGAAATCCCATTTCGAGGTTGACCTTGAAGATACCGCTTAAGTTCTCTACGCGGACGTGACCGTCGGAAGAAAAGTTGACAAAACGAGGCTCCCCTATTAAGCCTCCAACATCAGTGACATCAGCCAGGCCGTTTTTAGGATCGACAGCCACAATACTTAGAGAGGCTCCCGAATGACAGCTGATCTTGCTGACTAGAAACTGTGTAGTACTGAAGGCTACGATAGCAGTTATAGCCTCGCCAAACTGACAAAGGCTATCAATCTTGGCCAACGGCAGTGCATCCGTAAATTTGCCCTGCTTAGTCTTCAGCGCAAAAAACTCGACCTTGTTTGCTCCCCGGACAACTCCCATAACAGCGTTATTGACAGAGAATGCTACTGACGAAACGGGATCATCACCAGCAAGCGTTGCGAAGCCCATAGGTGGCGGCACATTGGCCGAACGGAATGGTGTTAGAAGGAGATCAGCTCCATCGATTACTGCCACGGTGCCTAAATCCTTGGGAGGTACAAGAGGACCCCGAGTTACCGTAAATGCGTACTCGGCGGTGTATACGGAGTTCTCGGATGCCACAGCTAGCTGTAGCGGACGCTCTGAGTGCCATGCAATGTGTCTCACTGCACCGAAGTTTGGGAACACATGCTTCAAGTACCAATGGTAGTTCCCGGTAGTCCATAGCTGTAGCTCATTACCAGCATGAATGGCCAACACGGTAGAATCACAGTTCCAGTGTAGCTTGATGCTACTGGGTGTTCGAGACGGTGGTGCCTTAAACATGAAGTCGCCGTGACGCAAGCCGTTGCGCTCGAAGAACACAATTTTGGCACTGTTATCGGGTAGTCGTTGTACGCCAGCCACCAAGTTTCCGGATGGTCTCCAGCTAAGAGTAGACTCCAAACCATCCACTGGCTCACTTACACCATCCAAAACTCCATCGCGTGTGAAGACTCTGATAGCACGGCGCGAACCACCGATTACGGCATTGATAGCCACATAAGAGCCGTCACCGCGCCATGTAATAGTAGCGGCACTATCTTCGTTTGGAGAGGCCTCGCCTTGGTCAATCTTGAGTGGAATGGTGGGATCACGGAGCGCCTTGGCTCCACGGCCCTCAAACTGTGTTTCACGCTTGCCCCAGCCGACGGAGACGTGCTTGCTCATGGATAGATCATCGGCACTCATGGAGACCTCAGCTAATGGACTAAAGTCACGGCCCATGAAACTGACAACATTGGCCTTGGAAATGACGACCAAGACTTCCTCGTCCGGTGACCAGTGGGCGGCAGCAATTCCATCTTCGATAGAGCCAATGATCTCTACAGCTGCAGTAGGAGCGTCAACAGAGAAGTCACCATCGCTGGTTTCCTGCACGGTGACAATATCGCCTCCGGCAAAAATGACACAAGTGGTAGCCGTGTCGCTAAAGTGGTGGAGGCTAACAATCACGTCATGGCTAAGCGTAAGTGGCGGTGACGGGGTTTCCCACGATGTGATGAGCTGTGATCTGTATCATGTGTTTGTCAGCACGTGATATGAGTAACGCCATAGAAGTCAGCCAACTTACGACTTGGTCTTGTCGTTCACTGAGACGCGAGACAGCGAGACAGCAGAGCTTCTATCTGATGGCCCATTGGCACAAATAGCTTCGGTTTCAGCTGGGTCCCAGCACAGCTTTGAGATGCTCTCAAACTCAGCTTCAGCCGCAGAAAAGCGAATTAGCTGCAGATTGTGCATGGTTCAACCAATACCAGAAACGGAGGGTGAATTGGTCTTGAGATGATGTTGGATTGGTAAGGCTAAAATGAAGGTGATAAATCTAGAAACTAGTAGAGTCAATAACGATGACTAAGAAGCGCGAGATAGACATAACGGCAACTACGCCGCTTGGAAGAGCCTTAAACTGCAATGACGATGTTTGAAAATTCAATAGATGTATGTCAAGTGCCCCGCCAAACACTGTACCGGTACTTAGTGTTACACTGTCGTATAGTGTACTTAAAGTGTGAGCTGATGTACCGGTACATATAGTATATGCAAGCACTTCAACTTCTTTAACCAATAGCGTCACGGCAATTGAGATCAAGCCACTGCACTGTAAACACTGTGCATGCCCTTGACACTAGTATGCGCCATCACAGTGCTATTACCAAAGAACAATGCAACCCTGTATAAATTAGCAAGGGTTAGCACGAGGGTAGGCGTCTAAACGTAAGAATCAAGGGGAAGATAGCGATAAGATTGTATTTTCAATGAGATAATGCAAAGGGTAAAATTAAAGTTCGAGAAACTGTTAGCTATGGTTGCTTGTAAGATATACTTGAAAATGTTTCTTATAAGCCGAAGTGTGACACTCTTTAAGTTGATTACTTGACTGATCCGCCTGAAGATTTAAGAACCTAAAAGAGGTCCAAGCAACGTAACCCTGAAAACCTGGGGAAAATGACTGCCCTGACAAACGCAGCTTACGAACAGGCAATTCACAAGAACGAATCTTTCACTAAAGGGCTAACGGCTTGAATTCCGAATTTTTAGCTGCAAGGCCTGTGTTTGGTTTTGATTGGTAGACAACTTCTCTATGTTTCCCTGAAGCTGCAGATGGTCTCCAATATCTCCAATTCTCAACAGATTTTCGCTCAAGAGATCGATAGTCTTCTGTTATCAGGTATAGCTGTAGCAGTCAAATCGTGCCGTGAAAGCAGAAACTGCAGTCCAAGCCAATTCGGCTGTTTCTGCTAACACACCACTGGAGACGCTAATAGTGGTAATCGCTCTCAAGTCTCAAGGACAGAGTTCCACACACCGACATAACACCATACAAAATCAGTCGTGGTAGAGTAGTTACGCGCTCTGTGCCGACTACGAGCATTCCTTTGCCGCAACACTTGTGTGTTCCTTCCTCCCTAGGTAAAATAACGGCAAATAAGGAAAAAAAAAATTCATACCTCAACTAGCTAACTTAGCTGCTTCGGGCATGAGCAACCACGGAAGCTGCCTTCTGAACTACCGGACGGGAAAACAAATTCTTTTGCCCCAACAATTTGGCTCGTTCGGGTTTGACTTCAAATCTCACCACATTGAAAAACCCAGGCTTAAGGCTTTGTATGCCGCGATATAAAGCACAGCCATCTTGTCTTTTGCCTTCTTTATCATCATTATCATCTCTTTCTCGCCAGCTTCCGCTGCTACATTCTTGACCCGCCCCCAGATTTGATCGCCCCTGGATAGTCAGACAAACTTTTCGGATCCATTCCCAGTTCTATCCCCAGCTTTTGCATCATCCTGGCATAGTCAGGAGCTAGCTCTTCTATCTGTTGCTCCTGCACGCTTTCTACAATCACGATGGACGAGGCATACAACAAGTATTCGTCGCGGAACCAGCGTTCCAGCGGCACGTCTCGTATATCGAGCATGGCGCCGCTCTCCTCGCGCCTCTCCTCGCTAGACGACGAGATCTTGGATGACGGCTTCCCCTTTACCAGCCAGGGCTCGGCCCAGACCTCAGCTAGGGACGGCTTTAAACACCAAAACCACGTACAGTTCTCGGCTCCGACGTCACCCACACGTCGCCTGGGACCCAGCATCTGTGATACTGGCAGCAATACCCCTAGACGGCCTGCCCTAATCTCCAAGAGCAAGTCCCATTCGCACATTCCTGCCGCCGGCCCCCGACAGACCACACGTATCGCCGTACGGCGCCGCCCACCTCCGCTCGAGCGCCAGCACAGCGATTGGATGCCTCGTGCTGGCGCCCTACTGACACAATCGGCGCGTGAATCGACCGGTGGCCATGTGTGGATGATAGCGGCGTCTCGCGACTCCTCACCAACTCGCCAAGTAGACCACAACGAGCATTTCTATGACGACGAAGCTGCGCAAGAACGGGAGCGGCTGCGCGAACAAACTGCCCGACTGACCGAAGAGAAGGCATTGGCACGGCGAAGCAGCAGACCAGTCTCGGTGGCTGGATCGCCCATTACTTCGCGGTTGCCTAGCCGTAATCAGAGCAGAGTTAGTTTTGCTGGTATTTCTACCGTTGATGACCGAGATGGGGTTGTTTCTGTCGGTAGACTGCGTGGTGAAAGAGTCACAGATGTGCTGCCAGCTCGTGCCCCACGGGATATCTCAGGACCGGCGTTTGTCCGACTTGAAGACCGGATGGAGGTCGAAGCTGCGTATAAGGAGAAACACGGAATCCCTATCTCGCCTAAAGAGGAAGAGGCAGCAATTCGCAAACTAGTGCGTGATGGAGCAGCAAACGCCTCGTGGCTTAATGTACTGATGGGCTGGAACACAGTTCCGGCTGGATACGAGCTCGAAGCCGACGAAGAGGATGGTGACCTGGATGAGGAGGAAATAACGCGCCAGAGACTTATTGAGTCTGAGCGACACAAAGTGTTCCAACGGCATTTTGAGGGTGTCTCCAATGTGCCCGAGGACAGAGTGCCACCGCCTAAGCCAGACGAAGGCGGCTGGAGCGATGCGGCATGGCTGCTAAGCGTGGTTAGCAAAGTCATTCTGTGAGCCAGACGCTGGCCTTATCCTTCTCTCGCAGACCATCATGTTGTTTTTCTGTTATTTCCTTCCCTGTTATTGGTACAGTACATAGACGTACGTGGACTACTCATCAAAATACTATGCATTGAATACAAATACACATTTTCATAAACCCGGTATTGTTATGTGATAGGGCGCAGAGACCTTTTGCAAGAGACAATATTGATTACGGTAGCCCATCCACACATGATATTTCTTCTGCCGGCACTATTGTATGTGACGAGCTGCAGCAGCCCTTTTCTATGAGTTGGCGGTGGCGATGAGAAGTAATGGGGCAGACAAAAGACTTATAATATATATACCAGTGACTATTACTAATATCGTTTGTTGCACACATGATGCGTAGTGACATCATCGTGCAGCCTTTTTATATTTTTATAAGCCCAGCTAGAGCGTCTCACATCAAACAGTAACAAATTCATCGTCTACGTTATTTGGCCTTTTTTCTTCTTTTTTTTTCTTTTCATATTTCTTACTGCAGATATCAGAAAGATTTCTAAGAACTAGCAAGACAGTGGCTTACAAAAGTTCTCCAGGCGTCTTTTTGCCGTCAAGCCTACATCTATAGGCAGGCAAACTATAGACATTCCCTCCTGTTGTCTTCTCCTTTCACCAATAGGCTGTCTCGCTCCACAAGACGCGTCTCGACGCACAGATAGACAGATGGACCTAAAACCCCTACTTCTGAAATACATTCTGTCCGACACTAGAACCACGTAGCAAGTCTTCCGTCATGCTGTGTATCATCCAGCTCCTCGACTAAGATGGCTTTTTTTGGTAAGCCACTGAGGGAATGGTCCTCTCAAGTCTCGTACCATTGGCGGGAGGTTCTGATCTACCAAAGTCGGTGCGACTGGACTAGGCAGGTCCAAGCTAAGAGTAGTGTAATCTTTCTGTCCTACAAACAAGACGGGAGAGTGTGTGTGGATAAATGTTATATGATGGCTCTCACGACTAGGCTACTGTTTCTGGCTTGCTGTCTATCTTTAGTGGAATTGTATTGTCCAAGACTAAATTGTAAATGCCATTTGGCTAGAACAAGCAACGCGTTTTTCTCGTTTGCGGTCATGGGCCAACTTGGGATTGGTCTGTTGTTTCTCTCCACTCTCCACCGAACTGAGAGCGAGTGGGCAGGCGCCGACTCCCACGGTCTAGATCGGACAGTGGCTACAAGCGAGGTGATATAGTAGCATTGTATTATAGGTCACGGCCGGTCCAGTGATAGCATGGAGAAGGTAATGTATAAATACACAGAGACAGTGAACTACAGTCAGCTATGGCACGGTACTGAGGGGGAAAGCTGATAATATACATGATGCTCGATCCAACCATTATGAGCCAGGTCTTAAATCTGGCCTCAAATGGGACGGAGAACGCTGCTTGCCCTCCGAGCTTCCGTCCCAGCTTGGCTTTTACTTTACTGGGCTAGATGCTTTAGGCGGCCTGTACTGTGATCTCATAATGTTGCCATTGGTTATGTCATCAGTCAAACTGTAAATTACATCATTGCAGGGCATGAGTTGGCATGTTGCCAACTCAAAAAGCCGAGTTGTGTATGTATAAGCATCCATATTTGAATTCTCACTGGGCCATAGACCTAGATAAGCGTTCCAAACTCTGATGATGGCCGGGGGAGAGGAGCAGCTGGTTGCGTGTCTATCACACTCCTAAAATCTCGGACCTTGGACTAGTTATGTCTACGAATTGTCTCGATAAGAGCAGGGAACGACGTGGCTAGTACTTTTAATTTCTATATTCCCAATTTCTGTTTCTGGTGAACTCTAACTACTATGACGTAGCACGTTAGGTGATGTTTTGGTAGATTTATCACTACTCGAGTTGTATGTAGGGGTGGCCTTTTCATCTATGAGAAGAAATTCTGACTGTAGTAAGTATAACACAGTTTAATGTGTCTTTGATACTTGATGAGGAGCTTATAAAGTAGTGTTCCGTGTATCTGCCCAACCCCAAACATTTAACAAGGTAGGAAAGGGGGGGGGGGTTATTGTATTGGCTGGAACTCCACGATATATTTGCCGTCATAAATCGGGCACCTATATATTCACATGAACTAGCATTCATGTTAGCCAGTAAGAATCCACCGAAGTACTTGTGTGGATTGTGATGATAGCTAGGGTATGAGGAGACACAGTGCCATAATGGAGATATTAGTTTCGTCATGATAAGCCCGACCTAGCCTTGGAAATAAGAGGAAGGAGACACCCACAATCTCTTCAACCGTACCATAAGAGAACGGAAAGAGAGGAGAAATAGGATCAAAAAAAAGAGACGCCCTTTCGAGCCAAACGCGAGGGGTAAGTACATATCTGTAGACAACTGGGCAAGCAGCTAGGCTACGTGCGTGTCTGTTATCAGCCAGCTTGACATGCCCAGCCGGGTATCTACACATGTCTTGACTAGATAGCACTCTACACAGAGCCTATTAAATTTAGTGCTGGTGATTTTGTCCCTTTCCTCGGCTACTAAATCTAAGATGTTATGATTCCGATCTCCATTGTATAGATCGTCTCCTTCATAGTGACGATGGAGCATCCGAGACCCAGGGTAGCTAAGACATTTCATCGCAAAAAGCGATTCATACCTTCTCCTTGCTTGCCATCATGACGACAGAAAACTTGAATGAATAGCAGGTTGACTATGATAACACAGTACTGGATGCTGTGTCGGTCAATGGGGTTTCCTTTGCAGATACACAACTACGGACATACATATGTATGGCCACATACAGGCCTATGTACGTTATACACCTAGATACATGTACATATACATAATATACATACGTATGTAGCATGTTTGAATGCGATGAGACTCGAAAAGCGAGAACCTGGGAAAGCACTCAGGAGCCAAGCCCCAGCTTATTGTCACTGTTGGCTCAAATCCTTGTCCGCCAGTTCAATCCGTCACGCCCCTCCTTCGTCTTTGTATTCTTCTCCTACTACTAGTTACTCTGCTACAGCATATTTCCTGTGTCCAGTTTTCTTTCCCAGACATCCCGGGAACGATAAGTGAACGCAGTTTCCAGTTCTGCTGTGGAATATTAGGGTTCATGATCCTACATGTGTATTTTGGTGATCCATATGTATAGTAGCCATTTACAAGACCTGGAGACCAAAGTTGGAGTGGAAAGAGTTGGTGGGCTTTGTGAAGTTGAAATATTGGGTACGTATTCAAAGCAAAGCTTGGATCATATGGCAAGCTGTATATACATAGCTACTTGGTATCCTACTGCTTCAATGTATGTACATTCATTCTAAAAGTATGTCTCGTATATACTATATCAAACGGGTCGTTACATCTAGAACTACATCAAAGAGAGAAACTTGCGCAGTAATTGTGGTATTATATGTAGAAACTACGGATATATCATGTACATATGTACACCGCATCGTCCCAGCATGGCCTGCATGTGGAAAGAAGAACGAAAAGAAGAAAAAGAGAACATTGGAGCTGTCTGTAAGCGAGGGTGGGCTAGTTGGGTTGTAGTCGACAACTACCTTTTTGAAATATCATTCAAGAACTTGGACACTGATCTCGTTGTTTTCTCGGTATTTTTTCCCTCATGGGCTGTGCCGTAATTCTTGAAAGATCAGCTTGGAATAAAATGAAACTAGCCATGTAGAGAAAGAGATATGATAGGGAAGTAGAGTCGAAAAGTCAAGAGAAAATTCTGTTAGGTTGTACTATGAGGTCAGTCAAGGGAAACAATCTTATGAGCTATCACAAATGCAACTGATATTGACATGGAAAATTCTGACAAGCTGCGATATTGGAAAGTTTTTTTTCCCTCTTTATTCTTCTGGCACCCTTGAAGGCTCAACTTGGACTCTGATACTACTTTACGAACCTGGGGAGTATTAGGGGAGAAGAGTATGAAGGAAACAAAGAGTCGAAGGAAGACCAGTGAAAGTGGGAGGAAAAACGGTGACCTCGGGAGCATTTTGCACGGCACAGAGACATATCTTTGGCAAGTGGCATGTATGTGTAAAGCTTCTCTTTGATTACTAAAGGGTTACAAGAGGAACTTAGGAATTGGGTCCTTCTCGCTGCTACGGCGATTTTTTCTTTCGTCTTTCAATTTTTTTTTAATGCTGAGTAAGTGATACCGTGATCATTGTTTGGGGGGTTTTTCCGGTTTTCTTCGCCACGATGTCTTTGAGTTGCTCCAAGAAACCTACTCTGTCGTGGATGATCCGAGAAGATGGACAGTGAAAGACGGGAGAGGGAGAAAAACCTGGAGCAACATTCTGAAAATGACGGACGGGATGGAAACAAAGACACTACATTCTGGGATGAAGAGTAGGTGATGAGAGTCTAATAGAGAGTGACAAGTCTTTCTATCATAGTACGGCCCCTAAGATGTAACAAGGGTCTTGTAAGTTGGCTGAATCACTGAATTCGTGGCTTGAGGCGCCACTGATCGTCTACTTGTGCTTCTCTTTCCAGCTAGACATGTACGTTTCTGGGCCCGATGAAAGAGAGGTGTGTGGGCGTGGAATGTACTATGCCTATGATGTTCTGGATGTTTGGGTTGCTACTGGAGGTGTGTTTGGCTTGGATGGTAGGCTGGGAAGAGGAAGGGCGCCATGGGATATTTGGGCAACCCTTGGATTTTTTCGTTCAAAGCGGTATGACGTAGGTTGGCTTCAACGCCGGCTTTTTATTGGTTCATTTATCGTTCCGACGTCCTTTGTCCGACAGAAGAGAGAAGAACATGAACAAAAAAGGTGCAAAGAAATAACAAGCTACGCAGAGCACGGACCATTGGTCAGGTTCAGCAGTGCTACACTGAACAGCACTAGTCCTTAATGCAACTTGTGTACTCAAGAGAGCGTCGATTTTGCAGGCTTGGCCAAGGCTCAGTGCGAAGCAAATCAGGAAAACCCAGACCAGAAGGAGGAGAAAAGAAGTCTTGCGCAAACATCCCACTTCATTGCCAGTTCGTGTTTGTCATCACAGCGGGCGTGAGCGGCAGGAATGAAGAGCGGGAACGGAGCCGTTCTGCCATTATGGTGGCATTTACGGTTGACGATAGACGCGAACTAGACATAGAAGTTGCCGTTGGTGGCTTCCTATCGTCGTATGGCGCCGTTGGCAGTTGTTATTAATACATCCAAACAATGCTTTGTTCGCAGCTAATATTATAATAGGCAACTGCTCGTGTCGACTTGATACGGTGTGTAACAACATGTACTACTTGGCCGACCCAGAGCGCCAAAGTATCAGCATCGGTGATGGATATGATGTAAGGATCTTCCATCCCCTTCGAGAAGACCTTGGAGGATATTTTTAGTGCTCCGAGTGTTTCTTTCCCGTAAATCGACAGCAATATGGAAACGCTTTGATCGGCAGGTGGACAAGATAAACAACATTGCCCTGGGCCCGAGTCGTATCGCCTTGCTGCGTAGAGAGAACATAGAGTAAACACAAGCCGACTGGCCATCGTGATGAGAGTCTTTTGTTGTCGATTTATGCAATTTATTAAGGTTTCCACGTTCTCTATTAAATACTGCCAATATTCACAATGTGTCCTGGGATATGATAGGGCTTTATGTGGTGAAGGACAGCAAGACGAAGGATAGCAAAAGTCACCGTGAACATGAAAGTCCGATTCGGAGACATGCTATGGTAAACTCTCATGACCATAAATGATACCCATGAGCAACCCTTTCTATGATTCGTTGTATCATGGCACGGACGTTTCCGTCCACGCTGAAAGTATACGGTAGGGAGACCGAGCAACGGCGAGATAGACAAGTAGCTCATATGGACTATACATATGCAGGTTGTACTATGGTTTGATAATCCTTTATCTGTACTGGCTGGTCTTTAATCATGTTAACTGGGAATTAATCGACATCTTATATCTCGTTTCTACGAGCTACGACAATAAAAGTAGATAATTGTTTGGTTCTTGAGATAAAGAAGATCGCCCACATATGACTTTTTTTTTTTTGGCGATGAACCGTCACTTTGTTTTTGGAATTGGCGAAAAGCAGTTACGTGTCTAGATTAGGGCATAATATGGTACGATAGCGAGATAGAATGGGCGTAATAGTTTCAATAAAAAAGGAAATACCTGCAAGGCAAACAGTCGAATATCCGTAGAAACTCACATGAGCCCTGGCAAAGGTCGTATCCATTCAAGTGATACTGCATATTGGCCTGTGCCAGCCAGCTCTGCTGTGCTACAACTGGCTAGCATTCTGAGGCAGGCCAACAGAGAAGGAGAGGAGAAGATCACAATAGACCCGCCATATTTTTCTCTCGTTGATTTCTTGACTTGAAGCACGAATATAAGCTGTAGAGTTACTTGATACTGAGTACCGCAATCTTTATTTGCACAGACAACTCCTTATAAGGCATGCGTGCATCGGTGATCTGCGCTTTATGTACATACATATTCCAGGCGCAGTTGTACATTTTCTTGTTCTGGGCACCCTTTTTTGTCACCCTCTGTAGATACGCTAATGACAAATGGTCTACAGATATGTCCTCAACGACATCCTATTCTTTACCAATATATAGTAAAGGTGAATCGACCGGTCTAGACACCACCTTTTCAGCTCACAATGAAAGCATTATGACGAAATGCGTAAGTCTTAAACTTGCAGAAAGTTGAGGGGGAAGGAGACATAGCGGCCGTCTAGCAAGTCGTAGAGGGTAGGATAGAGAAGTGCAAATTGGTAAATAAAGGGGGGGGGGGCATATGTATCATGGCATCGTATATTCTTGGTGACTTCTTCACACATGTATTTATTTTTTCTGGAGATATGTCTGACAGACTCCGAATGGATGGAACTTTAGGCCTTGATATATCATATCTATCACGTTACGAAGCCTCATTATCTACATCATTTCATGCTCGAAACGCAGAATACATATGATACATAGCTTGATAATAGTCAACCGCCAGCAGCGGAGCTGACAAAGGGGAAAAAAGGTACATGTTCCGTGGATATGTTTGTAGTCTGGATAGGGTAGTAAGTATGACCAAAAATAAATCATAATCGAGCTCGCTGATGACAAAAAGAAGGGCCTACGGCATATAAAAATGACGCGGTGTACCGAAGCACGGTGCATCGTTCAGATACCGATGCAATTTCTAGGTGTCAGAACATGTCACACTCTAAGTTTCTTGCCTCAGTATAGAAAGAACGGAGAGAGGCCTCTAGTATGGTGACTGATGATGGCGCGTGAACCCAAGATATGATGTTCACCAGACTAGGGATCGGGAATGCCTTTACAAAAATTTGCGTTAAATGTCCACAACTACATAGTTTCACGTAGGGGAGCGTACCCCAAGCAACGGTGTATCTACGACATACAAACAAACATATAGTGCTACTGTATGTTATACAGCGGTTAGGGCGTACATCAGATGCCCGTGTAGAGATAAAGACGCTAGTGTACTGAAATGGCATGTTAGTTAGGCCACTTGGTGTTGATGCTTTAGTCTAGGCGAGACAAGGGAAGTTCAAGGGAGGTCGATAAGGCAAGACATATCGTCGACTCTTATAACTATCTTGAGTAAAGAATATCACTCTAGATAAACGAACGCGGGCACGTAGCGAATACCAGATATGAAACGGCTTGTTAGCTGTGATAAATGCTATTCTAGATGTATGTTGACGTTTTGGGGCCACGATGTATTTGTAGAAATATGGAAGAAAGAAGGAAGGCTAAAAAGAAGAAAACTGGCACGCACGCTTTGACTACATCGTCTGCTTAAGGGCGCTTGTTCCGACCCATTATATTCTTTCTTGTATTTTTACAGGCTTTTGCTTTTGCTGGACCGGAAAAACCACAGAACACACAAAAGCGTAGTGACACTTAGAGCAACGATATGCTCACCGCTCTACAATCACATTATTACATCACAATAGGTGCATGGAAAGATAGCAGACCGTGGGAAGAAAAGGTGAAGCATCTTAGCGAGCTCTATGGCAAAAAGAGTTGCTGTGGCTAGCTTCGAGAGCTGGAGATATTCTAGATACTGATAGCCAGAAAAATCAAAACAATAGACAAGTTCGAGTTCGCCTCTACTTTGCTCGACACTAGACATAAATCCAAAGAACACCCGGCAAATAGACAGGGCATAATAATGTTGAAGGGTTACCCGAGGCATGGGCTGCCCTAGTCACTCCATCACTCCAAGAATAGGAGAATTGATCCCGTGGACGTGGACTTGGACTTGCACTAGTAGGCCAAAGAAAGCAACACAGACCTTTTTTTCCTCTTTTCCTTTCCCTTCATTATTTCCCACCCATTTTGTCCCCTCGCTATTTGCTCGTTTTCCTGCTGCCCTTGTAGTCTAGCCTGTATTTGTTATATGTATGCACCCTCGGGAATACCAGACCGCAAAATCTTTGCTGTCACTACAACATACCTAGTCAACGACAAAAAAGGGAAAGGGCTAGGCTTTGACGGGGAACTATGACGCTATAGGAGAGAAGGAGCCCATGTAAAAAGCACAGAAGAGACAAGGGCCGGCGTTTATGAGGAAACATCTATACTACTTATGGCTACTGTAGCATATATATATATATATATCAAGTCACTGGTTTTTTTTTTTTTTTTGGGGGGGGGGGGTTAGTTTTTCTTTAATTCATTAATCTTATGGAGCTATGAAGATGTCAAGTCACTGTTATTTTCTAGTAAATCTTCCATTGTGTTTCTTTATCCCTTGCTTCTACAAAAAAAAAAAAAAAAAAAAAAAAAAAAAAAAAGTCCTGAAATCTATATCTGATACGCAAGTATAGGGAATAGAACTACTTGAATTGGATAGATGTTCTAAAATTACGTCACAAAAACATTGCATAGTCTAGAACTGATTGGCAATATCAATGTGACAGAAAAGAACGCATTATCCACCAAGTCTCTTGATACTGTACCAAAGCTAGGTAACCGCAATCTCTTTATTCCTTTTGATCTACCATGGCTACAACTAGAGGAAAAGGAAAGAAGAAAAGGTACATGTATATGACTAGTCGAGTACCAATCATATATGAGTCGTTGTGAATCAGAGATATTCTTACAGTATTTCAAACCCTCTAAGCCGCATGAGGAAGGCCTGTTTCCATAGCTGGGGAATAATTTTAGGACAGCTACAATCAGCACATTTGCCATCTCCATGTGGAATGTCATCTGCATTTGAGACTGTTTCCATTTGGTCGAGACACCCAGTTCAGTTTACAACAATGCAGAGTATAGGTACACGACATGCTACTCTTTACCTGTTCGTTTCCCTGTAGCCGTGATAACAAGAGAAACTGTGATGGGTGCTTGCATGTGTACTAGCTGCTTACACGCATACCACTAGTAGTACATGTCCGTGATTCCTCATAGTTGGGCGCTTGCGATAACGTGGCCCCGGACTGTGGCATAGATGGCTGTCCTTAGGCTAATGCGACACCCGACAATACTGTAACTAACAGCCGGCTGTGAGATGCTTACTTGGTATGTGGCTGTCCCAATACATATACGTATTATCAGGCTCCAGATAGCCACTTGGAAATTGCCAACATCTTTGATATTGTATAGAAGCACCAGTATTCCTCAGAGTTTTAGCCTCGCCTCATAAAACAGCCCTGGCTTGTCATTGTACTACTCAAGTAGGTAGGCCATAAATGCGGGCAGCGGTCTTAAGTATCAACTACCCAGTTGCGTTCTTGTTCTCTATAAATCCGAACCTTTCAAGACATATGATTTTACAGCAAGCTTTTTTGTAAGTACACATGTCGATTGATAGAATTAGTGATTCACATATTCAGAAAGGGTCGCCATATATCTATACATTATTCAGTCCTACTTTGAGTTCCCATTGGTATCCAAATTTCTATTGCTCCTCCTCATCACACTCTAGACATGAGCCTCAAGCTTAGATTCCCAAGATTGCACCAAGTAACCATGGCCCATGGCCTAGTCGTCCTTGTTCTCGCCTAAGTCGCTCCCCTTCTTTCATGCTTATCTTCTTTCGTCTGGATTCTTTTTCCCTGTGGTATCTCATTCTGTATAGCTCCTTTCAGCATTCAGCATAAGCTCCTCTTCTATTGTCTTATTTTACATGCTACTCCTTCACGTCCCGTACGCTGGGAGAAAAGCATACGTTAGTTCTTTTTCTCTCTTGTGACCTTCACCTGCGTTTTCCTCCCTCTTCTCCTGCCTTAGGTCTTGTCCTGCCTGGACCGGCCCTGATCTTCCTATGTTCCCCTTCTTGCTTGTTCCCTGTCATTGTCACTGTCAGGTTGTATGTATATAGTTTTCATAGCACAGGGTGCAGTATAGGATTCCGGGGCGAGGGGGCGTGGCGAGAATAAATTCCATCATACTTGGGGGGCGATTTTCTTGTTTGTTGGCTGTACTATGTAGCTGTATATGTATACGTACATATACAAAGGAAGCTGTTCTGCTCCAAGAGAACCTCGAAGAGCAAAATCCACATAATAGCTGTTCCCGCCAGGCCAGCTTTCAAAGGAAGTCTAGCTATAAGTTACGGACGAGAACAAATAAAATAAAAAAGAATTTAATAACTGCCCGAAAGGCAAATGCAGTGTCGGAAATGAAGCGATTTTCGTCCCATATCTACATGTAGTCAAGTCGCCATTGCCATAGCATCTTGTCTCGCCCCGGTACTTGCCAATCTAGGCTTTTGATCGTTGTTTCTTTGTGGTTCTTGCTTCGAAATAAGTAGTCCAAACAGCTACTTTGAGTAACTACCTGACGTCCGAATAAGAGATAAAGATCGAAAGCTACACAATCACAAGCATTGTTCCCCAATCAAGCAATAAGATGGGTAATTACAGACAAAAGAGGCAACACTTATCTACATGCCAGTATTTGATATTTCATCTTAATATTTCTTGAAGGGAAACTGTTACGAGGCTGAGAAGTTACATACCAAAGTAGCAAAAAAAACACGACTACAAAAGTAAACACGATAGGAGAACAGTGTTTCAGCCTTGCTTAGCTTGAGTTTTGGATTCCTATTTTCTTTGCTATGTATCTTGGTATACTACATTACAACCACCTCATCACTGATACCATTGGTCAATACTAAGCTTCCAGTACGTCTACCTTGAACCCATCAGCCCTTCCAATCCAGCCGGGTTCGAGACAAATCCAATTACTCTTGGTGTCCGTTATTTATATGGCCTTCATTCCATATGCTATAGGCAGTGAGCCAGTGGTTCTAGCGTCGTCTGATGACCCTCGCTTTGCCGGCTCAGGGCCTCGAAGTCCAGTCCCTGTCGAGTCCTAGCATTTAGCATGGCCTGGCCCAAGAAGACTTGGTTAGTTAGCAAGGCAATATCGTCAGTTCTGCTTGTGGTTTTCGCATACCTCAGTTGTACATTGCATCAACGGTCCCAAAATGCTCTTCCCGCCCCTCGGCCCATCCATCCCATCCAGCCATCCCTGCGTCGCAACTTGATTCACTTGAAAAATTTTCTTCCATAACCACTTGTAGTTATATTGCATACTAGTAGCCCCCAAAGCCGACTGTCACCGTGTCAGCTCCCGCCATGATACAGCCAGACAGTAGTTCCAGTGCTGCTACAACATGTTTTAGTACAATATGAATGTACGTCCATGTACTAGCGAACAAAACAGCGGCTTTGGTCTCACCCCTTCGATGTCCTCCGAAAGCAGAAAAGCGCACCTCCTTTTTGTCTTTTTTGTGCAGCTAGTCTTCCTTCTGCGGCACTCCTCCTTCGTCATCATCGCCTACAGTCGTGTCGGGCTTTCAGGCTAGATTGCTAGCCGATTTAGGTGGCTTGACTTCGGATTTGGCTCTACGAACTCTCAATCAGCGGTCACTCAGTTGATTGCTGGTCTAGGGAAATGCCAGTTGCTGGAGCTTATGCAACTGGCATTTCTAGAAGCCAAAGCATAAGCCAGAGGACAGCACCGTCATCACCCACATCGCACAGACCAACTGTACCCCCCCCCCCCCCGTCCTATGTTTATCCGGTGTCCTCCTACACCACTACGAGATGGCCTAAAAAAAGGAAAGGACCAGGTGATAAAATGCCCCGACGTCTGTGAGGGCCCATAAACTTAAGTATGTAGGCAATCTCAGAGCTTTCTAAGCAAGGCCTCGAGTTCTTAGAGCCCCGCGTCATAATATCCACTCGCCTAACAAAACCCGTGCTCAATTAAACTAGCCATGCCATATCTCTTGGAAGCTCTATCGCCTGAAATCACATCCCAGCCAGGCTAAATCAATCCGCCATCAGTCAACCAACTGCTTGCTCAGTTTGAGCCGTCGAGCCCCAGCGCATAGTGAAATCATATTTCTCTTGCCGACGCCCACTTGTTCTGCTCCCACAGCTAGCTCGCTATTCTGTCTTTTCTTGCTCTTTTTTCTTTTTTTCTTCCCTCTCCTATCAAATATCCTCCATACTCTTGCATCCTGCTCACCAGCCAGGCCTTGTAGTCGCCCTCGTTTTATTCTTGCTTCCGTCCTTGCAGTCTCCAACCGGCATCCCGCTGCTACACCATCACCACTGCTATTCCTCTTTCTTCCGCTGTTTTCTTTTGCTGTCCACCAAGCACCGCTCTAACGACCAAAATAGCCACCCGTCTCGATCTAGCAGGCCAATCTCACGCCGATTTTCTCTTACCATCACTCGAGCACCAAACCAAACATTGCCGTTGCATGTCCCACTAGCTTGACAATTGGATAACTCCCTCTGCTAGACTTCTTGCTTGCCCATTTCCGACTCACTTAGATAGCCAAACCTCTCTGGCTGACCCATTTTCTCTTTCTACACATCTTTCGTTTTTTCTTCTCATCTTTCGTTTTTTGTCTTTCACCAACCCTACTTTTAACCACTAATACCAACGCCCGCCATCTTCGTCGACCCCTTCCAATTTATACGCACCGTTCTTCATATAACTGCCAATTGTCCTGCTCTTGCTACGCCGGTTTCTAGATCAAGACACCGTCTTCTACCCGTCAACTCTCGAGCTTGCAGCCCTATCACTACGAGAACTATCCAGAGTCTTTATCTCAAGATACCCTATCTGGACTCGCCCACCATGTCTTCTGTGCGTTTTTCTGCCTGATCCGACACTTCAACAGCTCCACCTCTTCTTTCTCTCCCCTATCGACCAAGCACAGGCGCTGTCATCTCATTATATGATGCTTAACATGGCACGCTCTGGCTAGTGGCTGCTTCGTCATCATGCCTCTATGATACCATGCTAACATTCCATGTGTGTACAGCCACCAGAATCTATCGTAATCGTCGATCTCGGCGAAGGCTTTGACCCCGCGACCTTCTCCCAGATTCTGGACATGGACGAGGGTGACGAGGATCGCCATTTCTCCCGCGAGCTCGTCAGAGATTTCTTAGATCAGGCTCGTGACACTTTTGTCAAAATTCAAAGCGCTATGTAAGTCCATCCATGCTGTATCATTTAAGCTCAATTAGGCCACCCTCTCCCATCCCCATTCTATCGCCTCTGTGCCGGATTGCAAAGTTGCTTTCCGGTCTTGTAATGATATTCTAAGCCACTACTAGAACCATCGAGTCGTTCATTGGTGCTACCAAAGCCGTTATTTCAACACCCCTCCTCTCGATCTTCCATGTCTTCATCCATTCAGATCTCCTCGTTGTATCTTCAAGCACCGCTACCCGCTCTATAACTAGCTTGTTTTCTTGCCTCGTCGACCCATCGAAGCCTACGTCAACTAGCCAAAAGTTAGAGCCATCTCCCCACTTCTATACGTACAATGACGAATCAGAGTCAACTGCCCCCTCATCATGGATACTATAGCTTGAGAACGAAGGAGAATGTCGAAACTAACTAGTTCTGTTTTCATTATTCAGTGATGCGGAAGACCTCTCCACTCTGTCAGACCTAGGCCACTACCTCAAGGGCTCTTCCGCCGCCCTGGGCCTGACTGCTCTACAGGTCCACTGCCAGAAGATCCAGCAGTTTGGCAAGTTGCAGTCTATGGACGAGCAGCCTTTAAGTAAAGAAGTCAGCCTCGAGAGTATCTCTAATACTCTTGCGGATCTTGTAGCTGCTTTCGAGGCCGCTGAAAGAACACTGGATGATTTCTACGAGCACACCCTCATCGATCAGGAGCCCAGGTCGGACGACGAATCAGATGAAGAATCCGACGACGAGTCCGGTCACGAAGACGAGGTCGATGATGATGGTGACGATGATGATGATGATGACGACGGTGGCAAGGAGGGCCATGCTACCAAGTCCGAGGAATAAGTTGGCTATCATCTTGTAGCTTTTCTTGCCTCCTAACATCTTCTTGCTCCGTCTTTTCTGCTGTCTTGTCTATCATATCCTCACACTACAACTCTCCTTTGATCCAAGCTTGTATGCTTCTTTGTACAGTCGGGTGTCCGACTCTCAGAGCTTCAAGCATCCGTATCAGCAGTGCCTGATGTGTCATATTCTCTGCAAGGCCATGAGTTTTGCTCAACTATCGCCCATCTATCTGTAAAGATACCGTTGAATTGTTTGGAACACAACAATATCATGGCCAGTTTTCTGTGTTGTTCTTTTTTTTCGCCTCTTTGGCTGGAGTTTTGGGTTTATGTGTCATGCCTATACAATCATCATCGTCATCATCGCCACAATCATCGCCATCACATTCACTACTAAGAAGGAAGTTGTGGGTGTATTTTGGCATCCAATATCATGGGAAAGAGTTGTTGCTATCTCGCTTTGAAAATTTAGAGATAGACTCGGAATAACATAGTGACCTGTCAAACCGCGGGTAGACTACACTATACAGTTTTTTGTCGGTAGTCTGCATACATAGCTGTATAAAGATATTTTGAAATTCAAGACAGTCTTTATCTGTGCCCCTCGAATCACTACCATGATAGCAGCAATGTTACCATTCTCCATCTTTCTTGCTAATCTCACACACAAACGTCATGCCTAGCTTCCACAGATTTGTTTTTCTTTTTCTCTACTTCTTTCTCTTCTTTATGAACTCTTTTCCCGTCTTTCACTCCGAATATAGTATAAATAAAAGTATAAAATCAGAACCAGAAAAAAAAGACTCCTTCGGCTACCCAATGTTCCTTTATTCCACTAAGCTTCCCACACCAAGCTCCTACGCCGGCTACTAAAATAACATGTCATACCCACCGATAGCCTTTTTATGAATATACAACAGTATAAACGCATCCCCTCTTTTCCTCTTTGCTCATAAACTCCTATCTTGGTCTCCTCTTCTGTTGAATTTTTATTCTTTTGCTTGGTCGTTGCTTTGTCCTTCTCTGCCGATTCGATGCTTCTGTCGTCTTCTATATTTCTGTTTCACTTTTTCTTTTTATTGCATGTCTTGAAAAATAAAACATTCTCAACCTCTCCCATGATCGTTTTTTCAGTATCTTGCAAGAATACTGTGCCATTAGGAATGTTGAGTTTATAGAAACCTTAAATATATTGAAAACCGCCGTAGTAACTACGATACCGAGGTAATACATTGGTTTATCAAGGTAGAAATGGAGCTCTAATAGCAATGTGACTCTATGTTTTCATAACAAAATTATATGACTTATGATTCAGTCCACAGGGCCGAGCCATCTATCTACATTAACATCAAAGAGAGCTTCCAGTCCTTATCATTAATTTTTTGGGAAAAACCATGTCCAAATTCCATCACAAAACCTTTGTAGATCAGTGCCAGCGATTTCTTCGATGGAAATCCTTCTTTTAAATTACATGTCATCACATGACCATGAAGGTTGGTTTATATGATCTCGGCTATCGATCATCTAATAACCAGATATATTACAGTATAGGAATCTGTCAAACGTTGCAGGGTGATGGTTTCTTATTCCAAGCGATATAAATAATATCTGAGTACCGAGTTTTGAATATTGTTAATTCCTACAAAGCATAGATTCTTCCCCAAGATGCAATCTTTCTCATCGGTTTTCCGTTCGTCGGCAGACCTTGAATGATGTCACGGACTGAGCATATCGATCCAACCATGGTGGATATCACCACTCATACGTTATGAAACATAAATGTACCGGTCTTCTGAGGTACGTAATACATGTATACAACTACAACTATATAGAACTAACTGGAGAAAAATAAATAGAAAGTTTCTGATGACACCCCACTCCTAACTACCGCCAAGAAACATGAGAGACATACTTCAATAATCCCCCAATTCAAGTCATATTCCAATAGGAAATCAAGATGTGGATAGAAAGAAGGGAACGAGTCTAGAAGAGTAGCGTCTTGATCTTCTAGTTCCCTTTTAGTCGTGAGGATTGATATATCAAGCAATACGCTAGCTGTTAATGTCTCTAGCAAGCAATGAATCAAGGGTTTTACAGGATGGTCATCAGAAGTAAGTGCGGAAAAAAGTCTAGGTCAAGCTATGCTGCTAGAACAGCCCCAAATCTCCTACATGTAATAAGTCTTATTTTCCTTTCGTTTTGTCAGATAAGAAGCTCACGTTCGCTTGGAGGAACGGAAGGAGAAAAAGTAGTTTGTTGACTAGGAAAGACATATACTTCCGTTTGACCTTTAGCTACATGGAAGAAAAATGTCAATTTGATGCTAGGCTCGATGTTAGAGATTAGGGCAGAGAAAAAACGAGTAGATAGAGATAGGAATTCAATGATGTAGTCATGACGCCGAGGGTCTGTTTATTCAAATCGATATGTGTAGTAGAGTGGCTCAGATAATCATAGGGGTTTTCTTGAGTTTTTGTTCTTGATATTTGAGTCTGGATGAAGATATGAGAATACACATGACTGGCAAAATCTCCTGTGAAGAGGTTTCCCCACAAGACCTTGTCTATAACATAACGTCTCTTTTTTATCGTCTTCCCTTGCTTTTTTTTTACTCGAAGAAGGAAAGCTTAAGCAATACCGTGAGGAAAGGATGTTGTATCGGGGAACAGGGTATCTGTAAGCCGGCATATTCGATTCGAAATGACATGGAATTGGTTTGTATGAGGGATGCTTGCTTCCCAGTACGTCCTTGAACATAGACGACGCCATCTGTACATATGCATGCATGGTATTAGGCTCTTATTTTCCCTCCTACTTCGTATCTTGGCAATAGTTGTAGGAGCTGGAATTTGGGGGGTCAAGCATACATGGCCCCTTGGGTAGTATCTACATATCTGTATGTGCATAGCATAAAGTGACATGAGGTGCTGGGTGTTTCATATGCCTCTGAGAAAGGCAGTACAGATATGTATCCACGATTTCGGGATTACATGTAGTTGCTAGCCAAGTCAAGAGATAGAGCTCCACTCTAACTACAGATATCTCACAAACCTTTACCGCAATTTTCCCATTCTAGTGGTAGTAGCTAAACAAGACAGTAGTGACCAAGACGAAAAATAACGGAAACCTCAAGGAAGCAGCAAAGTATATTGTCTGTTTTCATATAACTAGTCGTCTTCGGGGCGTAGCTAGAGAACTCGGAAACTCCATATGTTCTCTCCTATAACAGCAAAACGGGCAAGGTGGGGTGAGAGGGGGGCGTATAGAGAAGCTGAATGAAGGAGCAATTCTCTTCGATCAGCTTATGTACATATGTACATGTATATGTACAAAGAAAAAAAACGACAGTTTTGTAGCCAGTATATGTAGTATTGATAGAATCTATAATCCGAAAGCTTTATTATATCTTTTGTTGATAATACGATGCCCCGGAATAGGGAGCGAGATTAGTCATTAACAGAGTTGAAACTCTCAAGAGCTTTTGACCGAACCAAGAAGCTCAGCTTATAGTGAAATTATGCTAAGGGCCTAGATTGTGGCTTCAACTTTTGGTTTTTTGGTTTTTAGAAAAGGCGCATTATTTTGGTCTGTACTTTGTAAAATACCGCAACTCGGCAAACGGTTCATTTGACAGATGTACAGAGTACAGGGGATAAGTTTTGTCGTAGGATCAGGGTGCAGATCGGTCGGTCTCTTGCGAGTGACTGTTTATTTCTCGACATATATACACAGTATTATAACTGTACTGTATACTGTATTGACCGATGTCAATATTATCATTAACAATTCCTTGTTTATTTCTATAATCAGGAAAATGATCATCATCTAGAGGCCTTAGTTGACTAACAAGAAGGACAGTGATGAAATTTGTTGCGAGATGTTGGAATTGTGCCTATCGGAAAATTTCACGATATTGAAACTATGTACTTAAGATCTGTTTAATTTATAACTGTGTGTATTAAAATACCATGTTTCAAACTAGTACCTAGTGTACATCCCATTGGTAGCGATAACAGCCTCACAACGATTCTTCATAGAAACTAGGAGTACTTGAAGGTACTCATTGCTAATATTGTCCCAAGCCTGTTGGACTGCATTTCGAAGTTCCCCCAAGCAAAGAGTCTTGGAGAAGTTCCTTTGGATATATAACTTCATCTCATGCCAAACAGCTTCGATCGGGTTGAGGTCTGGTGAGAAAGGTGGCCAATCCAGGACCGTGGTACCACGAGATCAAAACTCTTCCATGGTCTGTCTATCTAGTTCTTCTCCTGGTCTCCTAGTTATCCAAGTTCTTGTGTGTTTAAACCTGAGGCTACGGCTTGGGTGGTCCATCCAACATTTTTCACGAGGGTTTGAACCTCTAATCGAGTGGTATTTCGTGTGCGTACAGAGGTAAGTGATTCGTTGGAAATTTCCGCTATTTCTAGTGTTGGCGAAGGGGTTTGAAATTGTTGATCGTTTGAACGGGACTGTGCAATCAACAATTGTTGTCGAACTTCGTGGTATTCTTGCTGTAGCCCTTCATGCTGTCTATTGAGCTGGTTTACTTCTTCTGCATGTCGTTGTTGGAGCTGTTGGAACTGGAGCTGAAATTCACGTTGTTTACGTGCCCCCTGGCTTCTGAGATCTTGGGTTTTCTGGGATATGTCTTGAAGTTTAAGCTGTAGATCCGTTATTGTAGACATAATTAGTAGTTGTATGGTGGTCAAGTAGTATAATAGTCAAGTTGTATAGTAGTATATTAGTATAATGGTCTGGTGATATATCTGTATTGTTTTATAATTGTGTTGTGTTATAAGGAGTAGAAAAATGACTTTTGTAGAAAAGCGGGGACTTTTAAAAGTGGAGAAACCTGAGCAGGTACATGTCGAGAACAGAGAGTTACTTGCAAGAAACCGATCTGCACCCTGATCCTACGACAAAACTTATCCCCTGTACTCTGTATATGTTCTTTCTGATAAGGTGCTACAGAATACTCAAGTTATCATAAGCTCATAAAGCCATGAATGGCAGTATGTAATGGCAAAGGAATAAAGCATGGACTTGCCCAACTAGACCGCTCCATTTCTTTGAAACCGGCAATCCACCTTGGGCAATCCTCATTGCCTTTCAGTGTGCTGTGTAGGAATCAGTCAGCTAGACCAAGGATTTTAAAGGAGTCAAAAAGAGAGGGGAAAGAAAGAGAAAGAGGCCTTTTAAATCTTGATATACCTGTACAGAAAACACAACTACAGATACTAATATGAAGATACAGACAAGTAGAGGATACAAAAGAGGAGCGGGATGGATACATGTACAGATTGCGTCCCATAGAATCGTTTAGCGTCCGTCTATGACGACAACCTGCCGCTCGGAATACAGGCCGGAGGGAATATCCATACAGATACATGTACTATGTACTAATATAATGGATTGAATGGACGGGTGTTTTTCTGTTTGTAGTTCAGGCAGGCATCTGGATACAAGGCCGTGTCTTTAGAAAGAACGTTTGCCATGCACTTTTTTCTGGATAAGTGATGCCGTTGTCTTGGCATCTAAAAGTAAACATTTTCACATTCATTTATGTATCTATATTGTCCGACCTAGACTACTCTAGAGAAGGAATTTCGTCGATCAGTCCTAGCTTTTGTAAGATGTAAGATATAAGATGTGATAATGCACGTGTCTCTTCTTTTCCTGTGGCCAGCTCTACATGCAGATATACAAGTATATGTACGTATTGCATTATAACCCTAATGTCCGATTGTTGAGGTGGGGCTCAACCCTAACAGTACAATCAGAACCTAGCAAAAGACTTAGTACGTCACCAAAGTCAAGAACATAAGTGAACTACATTTATTTATCTATCAGACGCTATATGTGAACTCGATAGCAATTAAGTTTAAAGCTTAAGACAAACAACCATGGCATTACAACCACGTGCTCGACCAACCCATTTCCTCTGTATTCCGCTAGTCACTGCAACATCACGACCACAGCTCCACGCCAGCCTCACAGCATTCACTCATGAGATACGCAACAACCCCGCGCTCGGTTTAACGTCGTTGCCCGCCGAAGCTATCCGTCCGCTCGGCACGATACATCTCACGCTAGGGGTGCTGACGATATCATCACCCGCGGAACTCGCTCGAGCAAAGTCCGCATTCGACACATTACAGCTGCGCGAGCTGCTTGCGACAGTTCGAAATGAGGCCATCCAACAGCAGCAATGCAGCCTTGGAAAGACAGGACCAGGCTCTGGCAGCAATGTAAAATTGCCAACTCCTACGATAAGCAACACGGCACATGGATTACGAGTTTCTCTTACTGGACTACGAGCTATGCACAATGTTGCTCAAACCTCGGTTGCCTACGCGCCACCAAGTGACCAGGAGAACATATTATTGCCCTTTTGCCAGCTTGTACAGAGACACTTTATAGCTGCCGGAGTGATGCCACCATCGTCGCGGCCTCTCAAGTTACATGCAACGGTTATCAACACAATCTATGTAAAGAAGCCAATAGCGAATCTAGTTCCGCCAACTCTTACGAGTAGTAAGATCGAATGTCCCTCTAACGATAACGCCTCAATTCGCATAGATAAGCAATCCAAAAAGATGATACTCAATGCGCGGCAGGCGGTGAAAACATTCCGGAAGTTCAAGTGGCTTGAAGATATAGAATTAGATACTGTTGCAATATGTAAAATGGGAGCGCAGCTAGTAGATGATGAATTAGATGTTGCCAGATATTATATTGAGTTATCAAAGCCAATATAATGAAAGCTAGCACAAGTAAATAGACGGAATTCTGGTATTGTACCATATATGAACTATTCAAGCTCCGCTAGGGTTTACCAGGGTTGCTACAGTTTTCGATAGCAGGCTGACTCAATTAATCAGATGACTAAATATGCGCTTTTGTTTTGCTCACAGTCGTTTCTTCATTCAATCTCTTATCACAGAAGATATGATGTGCTCACGACGATCTAAACATGTTTTCGGCGATATATTTCTATTATCAACAATCATATAGACAAAAAAGGCATCGATCTCAACACACGTTGTACAGGATAGGACCTCAATCTCATAAGCTTAAAAGTATAGCAAGGGAACTGGATGTTATAAATAAATAATTCTCTGGAAAGAAAAAAGGAAAAAACCCAACTGCTGAGCAAAGTATATGCTTGTATTAACTTGAGGACTGTTTTTGGGGGCATTCAGTGAACGTTCTGACTGTATTCTGAGCAAGTGGTCAGCGTACTTTCCAAGGAAGCTCTAGCAGTATATTCTTCTTATGTAAGCTTACTTATGCAGAGTAGTAGAGGGAATGTATGGCACCCTTCTGGAAGAAAAGGTTTTTCTACTGACGGATGCTATTAGCGTTGACGTTGAAGAGAAATCTAATCACCGCAAAGGGAAAGCCCTAGATAAATCTTTGAACCACGGCTTTCGGGATAGCTACCACCAGTCGAATTTGTAGAGTTTGGCTGCCTGAAAGGAGCCACCGCGCTGGGTGCGGTCAGTGCCAGTATACAGTAAGTGTGCATATATGGGTGCCGTCACCCCGTTTAAACTTTCTTTCTTTTTCTCTTCTCCACCACCTAAACAACCACAACATTAACACAACCATCGGCTTGCACCTCTTTGTCCTTCCCGTACCTTTCTTATCATTTATCTGGGCTTCGTTGTAGCACGTTCCATCCTAAACATGATGCAAAGTATAGATACGATGAACATCGGCGTCGATAGAGACGGCGTCGTAGTTGGAAAGGCTGCTCGCAAGGCTGTACCTCAGGTACAGAGAACCCAAGTCGACGATCGCGCCGACACAGCCGGGCCCGTCGATGATCCTTCCTCCCCCAAATCACGAGCACGTTTGTTTAGTAGCGCCTTCGCCCCCAGTGACGAAAGATCGTATACGCAAACACCGAAGCGTCATCGCCGAGATGGGGAAGATAATCGATTGATAGCGGTAGCTTCTAGGGTCAATAACTTGGCCCTTGGCGGCTGTAGCGCTGCCTATCACGTAAGTACTTCGAGATACTGCTGTAGTCGGCTGTGGTTATATGAGTCGATATGCTGAGGCTGACGACTTGAAAATCCAGATCGGAGACCTCTCAATCGGAGACACGACTGCCTCCCACTCTACCCCGCCGATCCCTCTTGATGCTCAGCTGTCGACTTCCAGCAACGGATATCTTGATGACAATCGAGCCAGCGAACCCTCGACCGATCGAAACCAGCGCGTCAGCTATTTCTTCGATAATCCCAAAGATGATTCTCCGGCGGATGGTCCTTCCGCCGTCTCTGGTGCCTGGTCTGGAGACGTAGATCTCCTATGCATAGGCGCGCACCTACAGGTTCAGACTACCGATGCTTTTAAAGTTTTGGGTTAGCCCGAGGTAGATTTTTGGACTTCTATATTTTATGATAGACTTGGGAGGCGCTAGTTTGCATTGATACCTTATCAAGGAATCTATAGATTCTTTTTTTAATTAGTTAATGGTGACTATTATACATACCTCTCGGTATGTATATACCATGAATATATTCTGCTTTATACTTGTCGAAATAGTAGGTACTATCGCGATATATTCATCTTCGGATTTGCGACGTTAGCCGCGTGAACCGCGTTGGACTTTAAAATATGATATCGATATCTAACATTCCGTAAGAACGTAGATAGTGGTAGGCTCCTGGTGATCCTTATGCTTATTTTGGTTCGTTTCAGATATAATCTGGCGTATGCAAAGATGCCCAACGCAATGGAAAGTTCAGCTAATAAGACAGCATGAAAGGCTTCGATGAAAGGATTAATGGTAGGTTGGGTAACTTTTGATAGCCTGCCGCAGTATGTACAGACAACAAAGCATTCTAAGATCCTACTATAATTCAAAGAAGCTATGCTATTGGCAGCATACAATCATAGAGTGTCATGGTTTGATGTTTCCCATGACAGCCTAACATCATCGTCATATCTCGGGCTTGGGTGGTCGTTCCGCCAGGGCACCATTTAAAGAAGAAGGGCCTCCGACTTTCGTTTCAATCCTCAAGTCCGGCATGCCGAGGAGAATCTTGTTTATTTCCTTTAATGCAGCTATATCATATCAGCATTAGCAATATTTGTTCTTCATACTCAGTTTCATGTAGAACTCCCTTTATCGAACTCTATTGTCTTGTTGGTGTGCCGACTGTCCTTTGCACCCGAATATACATCAGCAAGTCAGCACCTTTGTAACCTCCATCACGACGTCTGCGTGCCCATCACGATGGACAATATGACGCCGAATGATTCGATCATCGAGATCAACCCGCCGAGCCAGGCGAATCAAGGACCCAAAGCGGCTCGCCCTGCTGTCGTCGAGCAGGCCCAGATCAGCCATAGCATATATGACACGACAACCGTCCCTAACACTATCCAGCTCACTGGACAGTACGAGTCGAATGTCGCGGTAGCCCCCGTCCCTTCCAACTCCAGCGATGATGTCGTCGACGACATCAGCAATGATTCCGGTAGAACGCCTGCCACTAGCGTGTCGGCGTCGGGCAGTTCCGGTAATACGCCGGATGCTGTTATGAACGGAGGGGGTAACGGCCAAGGGCAAGTTGTATTCGGCGGTAGCATAGCGCCACCACTTGTCATCAGTTCCACAGAAACACAGGCTTCATCGTCCAGTGGCCAGCCCCATAAAAACCGCGATAACAGCGGAATCGGTCAACAGTTCCATAACAGGCAAGCCGCAGACCCAAAATCCATGGCTGGCTATGTGGAGCATGGTGATGACACTTATCCTGACTTCAGGGGAACACATCTTGGCAATAATGATGAAATTCTGCATCGGACCAGTAACACGTATGAGAAATCCCCGCCAGCGCCGAGCTCGACTTTCGCTGTTACTTCAAAGTCGGAACTTCAACCCGACCGCAAGCGATCGCGCGGCACCACTGATAGCCAGGCATCTAGTGATGGAAGGCCGGCACAGAAAGCGAGTCGCCAATCGGCTGAATCCGAATGATGGTGGGTTTGTGATATAGCGGACGAAGCTTACGTCAAAGTCACCGAATTCCAGTGAACAATCTAGTGATGGAACGATCTTCAGGAAATAATACAGTAAATCCCGCTATTGGTGGAAATGATGAGGAAATAAAGAGCGCGACTACACCACGATTAGCTGAGCTGTTTGTTAGGTCGTTTGTTTTACCGTTTGCTCGGAATGTTGCACGTACTTTAGTAGAAAATATGTAGAATGAAGAAATTTAGTTAGTGATTTTCCTATCATGTTCTAGAGACTCTGAGTGAGCTGAAACAATAGTAAACGGTTAAAAGAAGAGACAGTGACTGACAGGGAGGTTTAAGGGGAAAGGACATGATATGTCTAGTCCTAACTACATAGTGTCAAGTATATATATATACATATAAACAGGTGGATTCTCCACATATTGTAAAAAGAAATACCATTAACATATACGTGTTTTCACAAGAAATAAGAGGCCGCCTGGAAAGTTTGCCTATATAGATGCCATCACATCTGTTTAGAGGCAAATTGTATATTCTATTTAGTGAAAGTCTACATCGACATGCCCATATCTATGACCGTCGATCTTGAGTTCAAACACAAGACTAGCACTTTGGATAATCCTCTCTAATGTAAAGTCCAGATTATCAAACTCCACTCCCTTTGTTGCGGTACAAGCTCTTTGGTACCGCGTTCAGGTCAGTCATCATGGTGCAGATAGATATCGTATCGCTAGTCAGGCTATCTAGCAAGTCATCAATGCCAGCAGCACATGCTATAAGATCATCAGTAACTACAAGACTTTGGCCCAGGCGAAAGGTTCGCGAATAGTGAAAGGCAATCAGCGAAGATGATGATATAGTGTCTCCCTAAGAATGACTGTAATGATTACCAAGTAAGCATCGGGCTGATAAACTCCCTGTAGGGGTAGGAGAAACAAGGAATCCATCTACAAATATATATATATATATAACTATATACATATCCAAGACACATCAGGTTTAAGACGATATCAGGCCATAATTCATACGGTCAACAACCATCCATCTTTCCCATAGAGGTGACCAATACCGATCTTTAACGGCATGTTTACCAGGCTTGAAGGCCATTGTGTAGGATGTTCCGTAGCCTAGCCTTCCTGGACAATATTGCTTTCTAATCCTCATAGAACAGCACCCCGCACTACCGCAGTCCAGGCATGCAATAGCTGTAATATAGACTGAAGCTTCTGCCTGACTGTCTATCAGAGTAGGAGTCTCAGTGTATGGTAGCGGTGGCGGTAGGCTATTAAAATGGTTTCCAAGATGGCAATATAAGCAATCACTCTGAGCAACCCCTCCTATAAGAACGATACCGCTGACTACACCGCCTTTCGCACGTAAACCATGGACTTGACCCTAGATAAGCTCGTGTACTTGGCATATCACGAGGACAAAATTTTCTTGGACTTCCTGTGAAGAGATGCAGAGGAATCCACAGTCTAGACCTATTTCTTCATCATCCGGAATGCCGGGAAGTCTAGTAATCATAAGTTAGTCATCGAACTAGGGGTGGCCGAACTGACTGATGATTCTGATTAGGACATGCATATAAGATGAGGGATGGGACGGGGGGGTTAAACGAGTCCACGATGCTTACGGGATGTTCATTTCTTCTTGTTTCTTCCTCATGGAAATTTCGCTTGACAAACTCTTCAAAGAACTTGAGAGCTGTCTGCCAAGTCTTTTGTTTCTTACGCTTCATATCCTCGAAGGATCTTCGCCCAGCCTCTTCTTGACATGTTCTTCACACAGTCCACCCGTACCGACCGCCGATTCCTCGACGCGATGAGATCGACCGTGCCACCACGACGAAGTTGTCTCCGACTTTAAGACGGTTCGGCTGGATTACGCGCAACGTATATACACTGCCGCGGCCTCGGGTTCGGAGACCATTTGGATGGTATCACGTGCAGCCATAAACGCCGCACGGCAACGTCGCGTCATGGTAGCCACGGTGCGGTTACACAACTGCTTCAGGTAGTCGGCTACGGCATCGACAACCGACTTGTCGAAGCGCTTGAGCTGCGTCGCCGTCCCTTGGGGACTTACGTAGAATGGAAGCTTCTGTGTTCGGTCTAGGAAGAGCTTGATACAGCGTCTTCGAGACGGAACTAGAATCCCCATTTCCGTGTTGCTGTCGCTGCTGCTGTTGCTGTCTGATGAAGGTAGCTTAGCTTTGTAGGGGACCTTGTCGTGTCGGATGTGATTCCATTGCTGCCGGGCTAGCCTCTTGACGATCTCAATGTCATCAGGCGCCGCGGTGTTCAGCACAGCTACACTATCATATCAGCCCGTGTCAGTCTAGGGTTGGGCAGTCGAGCGAAGAGCATTACTCCTTGGTATAAAAGTATGCTCCTCCTCTTCCATCCATACCATGCTCTTTGGAGACTTGCCCAGAAAACTTAGTTCCAAAGTCGATGCAACTAACCAGGTCTTTGAGTGGCTGTGGCGATGAGGCGGGATTTGTGTATATATGGCGAACCATTTTGACATGGAAAAACGAGGGAAGAGCTTCTTTCTTTAGCTTATCTATCAACGCAAGATACTAAAATGTGAAAAGAAAGAGAAGAGGCAAACAAATATATATTTGAGAAGAACAACTTGAAGTGTACGTCGTCATAGAAGTCACAACGGCGACTGCTTTCTGTGTTCCCGTACGTATTTTATGCTTTGTTTGCTATCTACGTATGTACATTAGATGTATAATTATAGGATAAAAAGGAAATATGACGAGTATACAAAGAGTACGCCAAAAATCGTCCGATTTCACCAGGATTGGGATTATCTTCCCTCCAAATGACAGGCAACTCTAAGGTTAGGCGGGCGTCTATCACGCTAAAAAATACATGCAGATATAGCTGCCTGTTTTCTTTGCCATTGTGTTCTTGACGGGCTTCTATTTCTAGGTGACAATAGAGGCCCATCAGATATTTAGTTGCCTGCCTTAGAGGCTTGGCTGTAACAAGCTAACAATGAACATCAAGTTATCTTAACAATAGACAGAGCTAAGCCTAACCTTACTGCTATTTAGAGGCCTAAAAGTGAGAAATATTGCTGCCTTTTTCCTTGCATTTCAGTACCTACCCCCTAGCCTTCTCTAAATGGATGGCTGGTCTACCGAGTAAACTTTCTACATGCGACACAAGTTGCAGATTGTTGCATTCGACAGCCCTCCAGATATATCAAAAGTTACTTTTGTATCTCGAATACACCTGAAGAACCAGCTATTAGAACATATATAATTATGCATATTTTTCAAACAAGTCAATTATCAGTGGAGATAAGGGAGCAAATTCCCTGGCAGTCTATGTCAGAGGTATCAAAAAGAAACGAATAAACCGAGGCGTCCTCTCTACTTGTTTTGTCAGGCCGAAGAAGATTTCCAACGGCAATTGTAGAGTCTACAGCAAAATATAGAAACAAGGACAGATAGATAGTATAAGAAGAAAAATATAGAAGACATATGAGATATCCATTAGAGAGGAGGCAAGACAAAAAATGGAAAATGAAATAAACAGAATAAGTAGAAAACAATCGCAAAGGCAAATAGATAGAGAAGAGAAGAATGTTCGAAAGTGCCAGTGGATATCGAAAAAGACAACAAATGCACTCCAAAGGCGGGTATCGAAGAAATATATGAAGAAGAAAAAAAAAGGCTAGACGCAATGAATGTAGAGAAGCAAACAAAAAAGGATAATAGAACAACTTAGTGTAAAGAAAATGGTACTAATTAAACAAAAAAAAATGTTAGACGAGAGTGAGGCAGTTTTGTTGCTCATCAGGATGAGATGCAGGTATATAGAAGAGTTGCAGCTTTCAGAGATAAAATAGCAAGCAAAGAACAAGGGACAGGCAAAACAAGACATGAGAAATGAAATAAAAGACAAGGCAGATAAAAGAGTGAGATATATGGCCAGTAAGTGTGACAGGAAGAGCAAAGATAAATAAACGGTACAACAATAGTATGGAAGTATAAGGGAGACCGTGAAGATACAATGTGAGTGATGTGAACATTCAGTGAAAAAAAGCATTGCCCTTTGTTTTTCTAGTCGAAGATATTATTGATCTTCCGACATAGGAAGCACCCTTGGTCTGTAAGTTTCTACAGTAACCTTCCAGGTTTTTTCTACATGTTTTCCGGGAGAAGAATATATGACTTGGACTCAGGTCAACATCTAAAGCGCCACCAAAATGAAATCGAAATGTAGAAAATAAAGAAAGTATTCCTAAAACGCCGTTTTCCCCAATAGAAATAAATCCCCAGAAGCAATATAAGAGTGATAAAGCAAAAAATATCAACGGATGAAGTGAAGAAGTGATAAGAAACAAGAGCGAGATAACACAAGAAGCCCACCCTGCAAAATCAACAAAACAAAAAAAGGAGGAAAATAAAACGAAGAAACATCTAAACAGCGCTTGCTTTATGTGCACACGTAAAACGGATAGATACAAAGAAAGGTAGGAGATATGCCTTCAAAATCTAACAAAGGACATACACCTCCCATTTCGTAGCTGTTTAGAATCGGTTGCTAGCAGCCCAAATACTGGCCGAGGCCGAGGCTGCCCATTCGCTTTCCTCGTAAGGGGGCGTGGGCCACTTAAGCTGGTTATCCGTTGGCTTCTTGACATCCAATGGCTTCGGTGCGAGTGGTGTTTGCTGGTCAGCAAATAGAGCTAGGTTTCCACTGGCGGAGGGTGAAGGTGTCGGGTAGGGGTTCGAAATGGCCATTGTGCTGACAGACTGTCTCAACGGCTTGTTAACGGTAATGTTCTCTTTATCCAACTGTTGCATGACGTTTTGCGTAGAGGTCAGCGCTTCATCAAGAAGCTCATCTTCCTCGTCGGGTGTATCGTACTGGCGTCCTCCAGGAACCATCATCTTAGATTTGCGGTTCGTCCGGCTACCTAGAGAGCCCGTGTTTCTGGACGTAGCTCCGATAAGGTTTTCAACTGATCTTGGTTGTTGGTGGCTCTTCGGAAGAGAGTGGTGGCGCTTGAGCTGCGAGGTGTTTTGGTGTGCCGGAGGGGGAGGCGCATGCGTCGTGTTCTGTGCAGGCTTGACAATGTTGTCGTACGTCTCACTCTTGGGGATACTATCGACTGTCATCGAGCCTCGGTTGGGGTTGGGGTTTCCATTGACGCCGTTCCATGGCGCACATGCAGCTTGCGCTTCGATATCGTCGAAGCTTGGCGAGGCAGGCGTCATATGACGACCCGATAGTCGCCTCGCACGCTTACGAAGGTGCGAAAAGAAGCTCTCCTTCTGGCCGCTTGGGGGTGATGCCATACCCGTGGTCTTATCGTTGTAGTTGTTGGTGCTAGAGTTAACAGAAAGTTGGCGAGCAATCTTCTTGCTTTCCTTATTAGCCTGAGCATTGATAGCATCTGAAACAGGAGAAGCCGGCTTGACTGATGGCAAAATTGGCATAGGAGCAGTTGAGCCATTAGCCCATGTTGCTCTCTTTGCGGCATTAGCAGCCTTCTTAGCAGCCGCGGCGGCTGCGTTGTTACCGTCGTTTCCGACTGGTGCACCGGCAGTGGCACTGACAGGCGATGGTTTCGGAGCCTCCTTAGCTGGCGAACTGTGTGATGAAACACTGTTGTCGACGGTGCTCTCTGAGCGGCCGATCAAAGACTTTCGGAACCACGATGGCTTCGAAGAGAGTGCAGGGTTGGAGCCGTTAGCGGATATGATAGCGCTGACATCCTTCGAGCTACGGTGGCTGATGTCGGAATGTTTGCGTCCAAGGATTCTAGAAGCCGAAGACTTGGGTCTCAGAGGATCAACAGCGTCGGTGAAGTAGTCGTGAGCAATAGCCTGGGTTGATGTAGGACGAGTCTTGGGATCCCACATTAAACACCAAGTAACAAAGTTGCTCAGAGAAACAGGCCACTGGGGAGCCTGCAGAATAGTGTCCATGGCATGGGGAGCCATCTTGGGGAACGAAAAGCCAAGCTTACTAGCCAGACGGATACCTTCTTTCCACTCTCCGCCGCCAACACGAACACCAGCCTTATTGTACCAGTTTCCAGGGCTTCCCATGATCTCGCAAACTCTCCAGACCTGGTCAACCTCATTGCCGCCAGGGAAAAGGGGCTTCAAGGTAGCGATCTCAACAGCCATGGCACCCACAGCCCAGATATCAACTGGGGCCGAGTATTCACCCGCACGAAGCAGCACTTCAGGCGCACGGTACCAACGGGTACTGACATAAGTGGTGTATGGCAGCTTAGAATGCGTCTCTCTTGCCAGACCGAAATCGGCAATCTTGACAGCATATGCAGGAGGGTTTGAAGGGGGTGTCACGAGCGATGAATACCGTCTCAATGAGCTCATATCATGATGGGAAGTGGATACCAGAATGTTCTCAGGCTTGATGTCGCGATGGAAAAAGTTGTGGGCATGGATATGCTCTAAACCAAGCATGATCTGATATAGAATGCTCTTGACCGTAGAGTTGTCAAGGTATTTGTGGTCACGAGCCTTCATGAGCTGGTACAAATTACCCTCCATATATTCCATGGCAATGTGAAGTTTCTTGCTGAATGGGTCAAGGAAGATGTCAAGGGCGGGAACGAGATGGTTGTGTACAGGAAGCGTCTTGAGAAAAAGAACTTCGCGCAGTTCAAGACAGGGTGTAAACGATTCGTATGTCTTCTTCATCGTTTTGATAGCAACCTATAGTTCAGACATGTTAGCTGGTTTTGGCTCACTAGAGGCGCAGATCTGTGTTCACGCCATTTTGAAGATGAAAACGGGTCTCGCTCGATATAACTTACAACAGTGCCTCTACGGGCAATATTAGCACCAGCGGTCCGCACTCTAGCTAGCACAACAGTACCGAAGCTACCATCGCCAATATCCTTCAGAACTTCGAATCGGTCTTCGAGCGCAAGCGTGTTTGGCGCATGTGCAGACCCGCGGTGGGTCAGATCAGGAGTGGTCGTCATTATGCGTATGAAATAGAGGTAAAGAAAGATATTAAAGACCCCGAAGTAATGGAGCCACAAGAGAGAAAACAAGTAGCCCAACTAAAGCAGGCGAGCAAATCAATCGCACAGTATGCTTCCTGATGATCAATTCAAGAGGCGATCTAGAATGGTGGTATAGAGCTGTATTTGGCGAGTTGTAGTGGAGTATATATCTGTCGGATGATCGGTTGTGTCGATGGTATTTGTTTGTGCCAGTAGACTTGAGTAGTTGATGAATCTTTCGGCAAGCAGAAAGCCGAGTTTACAAATAGAACAAAAGACTTCAGGCGTCGGCAAGTCCTGCAGAGAGGATATTGTAGATGATCGACTACGGCTCTTCGGTGCTCGCCATGTATGTAGCAGTAATGATAGAAAGGCACAGCGAACAAGCAGAAAGAAGGTGAAGACCGAGAGAGGGAGGAATTGGCAGATGGTTGTAAGAAAAGGGAAATCGGAAGTCAAAAAGAGAAGAAAGAGCGAATAGTACAATCCAAAGTAGGTGAACAAAAGAAAGAAGCAAACGCAAGAAAAGAAGCACGGTCAGGAATGAAGGAACACAGGCAGGTGCAGGTGCAGGTGCAGGGCCTCTGGAGAAAAGGAGTGAAATTCCACAGGCTAAGGGGATGTTGAGAAAAGGTAAGTGACAGTGGTCGCAGAAGTACTAATACAGACAAGGTGGAAGGAAGCCCGCAGAGGCAGAGAAAGAAAGTATCAATTAGCAGCAGATAGCAGCTGTACTGATGTAAGTATAGTAGCAGTGAAGCAGCATTAAAATCCAGAACCTGTAGCAACGCAACGGAGCAACGCAGTGCCTGTACGTACCTGTGCCTGTTCTGTTCTGGCTTGTCCTGTCTCGAAGGGATGTGGAATGGTTTGATTGGGACTTGGGATTGGGGATTGAGATCAATGGAGAACAGACAAGCTAGTATAACGAATGGGTACGAGGTAGGGTAGGGTTGGTAAGGGGGTGAGCGAGCAGAAGTGCTCAAGTTGAGAGTAATTAGTGTCGAGGGTTGTGTAAGCGTAACTAGCGTTTTGCGAGAAATTCTGTAGCAGCACACTGTTTGCAAATCCTAGGCCAGTCTGATATACAATTGCCGGGGTCTGACAGGGAATAGTAGAGCAAAGTAAAGGATCTGAAGAGCGAGCAGGGAGCTACTAGCACTGCTTCTTCAGCGCTTCTAGTGGTAACGGCAGTGATATGGTCAAGTATGTATGGTCTGGTATTTGCGCAAGATGGGATGCCGCTTTGGTTGGGGCAGCATGTAGCAGTAGCTAAGCTTGGCGGGACGATGCAGATGAAGCAGCGATATGCAATAGTCGAAGAGGTCTCCCATACAACTATATCCAGGGACTAGGCACTAGTTATCATGACTATTACACCAGGCAATAATGCATATATTCGCCGCTTATATACTATAGCTCAAGCTCAGTCCGCTAGGTGTCGAAAAGCACGATCAATCAGTGGTGCGGCACCATTCATGGAGGGTCTCTTGTTTGATTTGTTTGTAGCTGTCTTTTCTTGTTTTCTTTTTTTTTTTTTTTTTTTTTTTTTTTGGAGGACCCCGATCGACAATCAACGGAGGAATAGAGGCAAATGGTTAAAAGGGGATGTATGGGTTGGATATGGTATGTACCCTGGCAGGGGGTCAGAGCAGACAAGCGAAGACAAAACAAGCAAAACAAGGCCAGTCCAGTTGGAGCTACCGTAGAGGTAGAATTAGAGAATGATGAGATGCAGTCAAGGCAAGGCAGTAAAAGAGAGTATCAGCAGGATGTAAAGCACGAACCACAGCATCGGAGTCCGGGGATAGAATCAAACGAACGATCTGAACACAATCCAAGCACAATTCAGCTGAGATTCATCATCAAACCCGCCAGGACAATATTTATATGTGTAGAGGAATCGGACTCAGAAGAAAAATAGCGAATGTCTTGAAGCGAGTGCGCGAGGCTGTTTTAACGACAGTGATGGTCCAACAAACCAAGATTGAGATGATCTACGAGAAGATGGATGGATAAGGATTGTGTTCAAAGGGATGGAAGGAAAATATAGAGAGAGACAGCTTTGATTTTATCCACATTTTCACAACACTTCATTTGTTTTCTACAAGTAATTGTAATTACATAGAAAACAAAACGAAATAAAGGAAATCGCGACGCGTACTATGGATTTTTACCGGACCCTTTCGGCCTTTCCAGCCAACCAGAGACAATACAGCGCACCAAAGGGGCACACAATAGAAGCAACTACCTTCTACGGGCGGCAACTTTCCATTAGTCGCGCTGTTGCCTTTATTGTATTTTGGTATTTATTGCCTGTGGATAGCGGAATATTTACATCACATGTTTTGCCACAGGGATTTTATTTCCCAAAGCCAGACCCTTCCACGATAAAAAAAATAAAAAAAAATAAAAAATAAAAAGACGATTTTTGGAAATAACTATCGCTATCTACTTGTTGTATATTTCATCATCAGCCGAAGTAATCGCTGTATCAAGGTCAAGCGCACAGTTGGCCTAAACCCTTACACAACAGCCGTCCACCAGAAAAACATTTATTTTCTTCTTCTGTTTTTCCCTGATGTTGTGCTGAGCCAGGGGTTGAACTACCAATTTCGCTAGATAGCCGGGGAAGCTTTGGTTCCAGAAAAGTGGCAATCTGCGCATATTTAGGAGGGTCCTTCTGCCAGACTAGTCTCTTGATTGCCTGCTAGTTGCTTTTCTTCTATCTTTTCTTCTATCAATTGTACTCCAATTCAGTGCTAATTTTTGATAGACTTTTGGTCCCAAGAGGCGAAATAGATGTAGAGTACATTTATAGTACATGTATGTACACAACTAGAGGGTCAACCAGAGTATCAACTAGAGGACAGTAAAGAACGTGCCATTGAGTCTTCATAATCTAGAGCACCTATCCGATGACCTGTTCTCCAACATCAAACACAATATCATCGTAGCACGCCACCAAATGCAATGGAATGCGCAATTACAGCTGCAAGGTCCTGCCAAAGTGAGACGATGACTTGGTATCAAGCCTACAATGATATCAATTGCCTCTACTAAGCACACTCACACTCAAACTCACACTGTACATGTACCTCTAGACATAGAGAGTTGGTCTGTTTCTGATGCAAAGGACGTTGCTCTGTGCAGAAACAGAAACACGAATGGAAACCTAGACCCGGGATTTAACTCGTGAAATACCAATCTTCGCCACAGTCTGCGCTGCGCATCCAGTCCGGTGCATGAACATGAGATGTTTTTGTTTTCTCTTATGCCATTTTGTTCCAGCAAAACCGTGGACTTCATGGGTGATGGCCATGACCACTTCCAAGTCCATTTACTCTCATATTCCTCCTGGGGAGGGGGACGAAAATCTCTGATCTCTCTGTCCTCGTGGCCGGCCTAGTGATCACTTGTGCTGATGTTGTCGTTGCGGGCTTTGCATCCCTCGCCCGTCCAAGTCAAAGGCTCTTGTGATCCCGCATATGACCATGGATGACGCTTGCTTTCCCGAACATATCCATAACTTGTCTGTCGCAGTCGGTAAATCCCTTATGCATGCACTTACTTTTCGCCCTCCACTACGAAATCTGGCTGGCTTTGATTTGACTTGTTTTGATGCTTTGCTTACTTGCTTACTTGGGTGCTTGGACTTTTGAGTCTTCTAGCACTAGTGATCGGATCAGGCCAGGGAATAATACGCATAATTCCGATACTCTGAATTTTATCCTTCACAAAACATTTTAGTTTTGTTGTTATGCTTGACGGCGTACCCTAGCATGGGCGTTCATAGTATATATAGTCTTGATGGCAACATTGTACCTTTTTGGCTGTATTTCCATACTACCGATACATTATGGAGCCCATCAACTATACTAAGTTTGACGTCTTGCGCCCCGCCACCTGATTCTCTCTCATAGATGACGAAAACCACAAGATTGTGCATAAGATCGGGGCTGGGCTACGAACAAGCTAAAGAAGCGGTATGCACAACTGACGTTGCGCTGTCTGTGTATTCTTGTCAAGTGGACTATAGACTACCCGTTACCATTGCTGTTGCAGGGCCACAGCGTTGTATTACAGGTATTGAAAATCCGCTTTCTTATTGCTTCGATCTGCAGGTTGCAAGGCGAACAAGGCGACAAGAAAAGACGACACTCAATGCAATAGAGTTGCCAGGCCGCGTCTCCGAGTTGCATATATGCAGAAGAATCGCAGACTGCATACGACATGCAGGAAGGGACATACATACATATATATAAACACATGTAGTATCCACACAACAGACACCAAGAATCGGCCGGAGAGACATTGATGCAGTAACGTAATCGGCGGCAGGTCAATGCCAAAGCAAAGCCTGCCAACCTCGTTCAAGACCTCCCCAACGTTCTGATGACCCAATATAATCATTCTGTTACTATGGCCGAGTACCTGAAAAAGCTGACTTGTTTGTTTTGTATTTGGACATGCAAGTTCCTGTTGAGGGCGGTCAGAGACTTGCGCCTCATATCACCAACATTCCAGATCCAACACAGACACCAATATCCCCTCTTCTTTCTCCTTGCCACAGCGCGCCCTTGAGCTTGAGTGGGGGGGGGAGTTGATGTCTTGCTGGATTTCCAATATATGACTCTCTTCCAGAAAGTCTAATTGCCTTTGTTTTACACTTTGTCCCGCCACTCTACTCGAGCCTCATATTGGCCCTGGCTATACTGCGGTTGTTATTTGCCTGAACTGCCCTTTCAAGACAATATGTCGTTTAAAGTAGCCTTGTTAACACATCTGCATTACGTACATAGACTGACTTAACAAAATACACATAGGATTCCAATTGCCACACCTTCACCGCCTACCAAATGAGATGATTTTGTGTAATACATGTTTTTGGAGAAAAATGCTCTAGTTAGTAGTAAACTTACATAAGAACCTGGTGCACTAAATTAAGCAGGATCGTTGGTGCATTATTCTTTCTTTATAGTTGGAAAAGCCCCTTTGGCTTTTTAGTTCCGTCGCCATCGCCGCTGTTAAAGTAAGCGGTATATTAGCGCATCATGTCAAGCCCAATATGATGTGTCCGTCTTTTTGTGCTTCCTTCGCCGTTCTTTTCTTTCTTTTTGTTATTTCTTTTTTTCCCTGCTTATTTTCCTACCCCTGGCTAACACATGACAGGGGCTTATGTCGCCTTTCGAATAGTGTATCATTCTGCCCTTTCGTCTCAAATTAGGTACCACGGACGAAAAGAAAACATTCATAAAAAAACAAAAAAATCTCAATAGATACAGCTATTAAGATTTCAATAGTGGTTTGTTCCTTTCTGCCTTAACATTTACGATGAACAACAAAAGTAGAAATTGACGGACGACATATTTTGGGAGGTGCATGTCGTAAATAAACAGTGTGATATGCACAGTCTCTAAGTGACAAAGACAAGTAATGATTGGCGTTGCAATAAAGCATATTTACAATGATATTGTGCGCCCGGGCGCTATCTTTCTGAAGCATTCCTAGTAGTCCCACCCGTGTATGACTTCATAAAAAGAACATGTGCATACAGAACAGATCACAAAATCGTTCCCTACAGCCAAAGATGCCAATGCTTGGCATGTTCAAGGGAATACATGTGCTTTCTTTATTTACATATATTTTGGCATCTTACTTCCTTGTCCCAGAAAGGCCCCTATCAAGGAGTCGCATTCTATATATTCTTCCAGTACATATAGTTCATCTCGAGAGTATTATATCAATTACCCTTCATCATACAGATATCTAGATGTAGTTGTTAATTGCAACTTACAATTCATGGCTGATACCAGGGCATCATACCGAGTTACTAATTGGCTGAGACGTATCCCTTCTCTATTGCATTTCCCATGCTCTCTATATCGTCTTCACTTCAATTTCAACAAATAGAGAGCCCAAGACCCGGGGTCTCAACGAAAGGTAAGGGCACCTCTTTAGTTGTTTGAATTTCCGGGTCAACCTTGTAATCTCAATAATGAGAAAATTGCTCTGTGCTCGAAGTCATGTCCGTCATTGGGTCCAAAGACCTATCAAATTTAGGCCTTTTCTTTGTGACTTGGGGCCCAGATTACTAGGCAGGTTAGGCTTCTTGCTTCCATGATGTTCAAATCTTACACTAATGGCCGTAGACCTGGTTTAGTCCTTGCCGGTAGCCTGGGTCAACGAGGCCAGGCTGACTATCTTGCTTAGGATGTGCTGTCATCATCATTCAACTACTATGGGATGGCATAAGACGAGATAAGTGACGGGGATCGTCGACTATAAGGGCCCATGAAATTACCACAACAAAAAGTAGTAAGAACCACGCGAGGCCGCCGAGTAAGGGGGGGTTCGACTTGTCATTCACAACAGGTTAAGGACTTGATCCGAAAGTACTATTGAATACTACTTTTATACAGCTGTCAAAGACTGGTTCCGAAGGCTAATGTTCGTCCATCGTCATTCAAATATGTTAGCTTTATTTCTTATTCTCTGAGATGCATACTCTCAAGCCAATATCACTCATCTATTGAACGGGATCGTCCCGGCTCCAAACTAAATAATGTGATGCTGGAAATGAAAGGGACCTTGTCAAAGCAACCAAACTCGATGCCAGGCCAGCCTTTCTGTTCCTGGTCCTCATTTCGATTTTTTTTCTTCTTTTCCTTTTTTTTCTCTCTCTTGGCCTTCTCGTCCTCGGCAAAGCAAACAGAAACAAAACAGGTGCCTCTAGTTATACATATCATTGTTGGAATCTGGTGGGGGCGGACACGTAATGATTTTATGATGGCGTTCGAGAACGACTCGGAACGTTGCATGTCAAAGATCGACTGCGCTCATTCGAACGGGGACAGTCAGAGTAGAGTAATTCCCAAACAGTATAAAGAGTGTGCGCCCACTCAAATCATTATGTTTTATATCTGATAAAGTACTGGCTGTAGTGCTACATAAAATAAACTCTGCCTGCATGTATATTCTCCATCAAGATCAAAAGCTGCTAAACATTAGGTGATAGAACTATTACTACCCTCAAAGACCCTTTTCGGGTCGTTTCGGTAGCGGATTTCTCAGGCGAGCCTCTGCCCATTTCGCCTTCCTACAGCTTGTCTGTCGGAACATTGGCATTATTGTCATGTTATGGGACTAGCCCTTATATCATCTAATTGTAAATATTGACTTTTGTTACTCTCCGGCGCTACCAGATCTATTTTCAGGAGCTCAATCTGGTTCATTGATGGGGGTGGCATGCAAGAGAGAAAGGCGCAAAAATGTGATAAACCAATCAACGGACAAAGACTAGGCGATGTTTGGTACTTTGCTTACTGGTACTCTGTGGTTCCGACAGTGGCTTTAATTATTGAGGGAACCTCTGAAACCATACTTTCTTTTGATGTGATGACGCCGATACCCCTATCTCCTTCTCAAGTCGGCTTGACATATCTGTATGCTTGATAGACATCTGATATGCTCATTGTACGAGATTCATGATGTGACGAAAACAGAGAGAAAAATGGCCTTTTAACGGTATCTCGCTCGGGTTTTATCCCATAGCGTCCGTACAGACATTACATGGACGTGCGCACGCAATTTAGCGTGTCGCCGAGCTTTTCTCTCAAACAACTAATTGATTGCATTTATGTCACCATAGAGGCCCTTCTACCTTCCGACCAACGGAGCGAGCAGATATTTGTGTTGTTTGTGTCGATATTGAATTTATAAGTCAAGAAGAAAAATTGATGTTGTACATGTATACATATAACGTGTGCTGTATATTTGGCAACTTCCAAAACTGACTAACCTACTAGCTTGTTTACACTTTTTTATTACTGCATTGTATGAAGCCTGAGGGTTCAGGAACAAATAAATGTTTCGTTGGTTTTCAACCACAAACTATTCTATTAGACCCTGGCATAAGAGCATTATTTAATACAAGGACCTATTTAGTACTACTTTTAATGTAACCCACCGTTTTGGCCTGACGAAACAACGGAAGAACCTAGACTCATACATAGCAAGCAGTAAACGACTTTCTGAATTGGTGTGTGTGGGCTTGTTGGTTCGTGGGTTTGATGCATGAATATATTCTATATTTTGCATATCGCCTCGTCTTCTCTTCTCTTCGCCTTGAGGCTCCTCCCTCCAAGAAATCCAAGAAATCCATTATATCCACCAATTAGTATCCGAATGTACTAATCGGGAACAAGAGAAGGGTGGGCTTCTACAACTATAACCACCATAACAATACACCGCGCATTCCTCGGCGCGGACGGGACGAAAAGCGGCCGCTGCATGATTCTTAGTAAAGCCTAACGTACTTCGGTTGTATGGCATTATAAAGCCTGGTATCAGCAGCCCTAGCAAACCCCGGGTCTCAAACTTGCATCGCCTCAAAGTAAACAAAGCTGGGAAACTTTCCGTGTCAGTGTTGGAACCCCGCCATCGATATCAAATGGAAAATGGAAAGAAAATACTGCCAAGTAGCAGATGTGATTGTAAATACCTCCTAGAGTAGCAGTAAGATAAGAAAAAGAAATGCCGCTGATGTCTTTAATGCCGAGAGATCTCTCACTCTAGCTAGTAGCGTTACCGTTGCTTCATGTACTGAAATGATTCTGGTTTTTGTCTGGCGTCTTGGGTTGCCTGAATTAATGGTCTAGAAGCCTGCCCGATTGATGCTTTGACTACTGATGTTTACGGAGCTCCGGTCTAACGTTGCAGATCATCGGAGTACAAGAGGCAGACATAACCCTTACATCGGGTTATCAATGTACGTATAGTATGAAGGGCGCCATCATAGTCATTGTTTTCTGTATGAATAAATCACATGGCCACTCTATTCATTCATTTCGATATGTCGTATATAGGGCATCCTGAGAATACTGATATCATGAGGATAAAAAAAGTACAAATACACGGATATAAAGGGTTACGATCGCTGCATAGTCAGACAATATTCATGGGAGAGAAATATGGAACATGGAAAGAATGTGGCTATTTTTCTACGAGACACCGACACATTGTGATCTCATGGCGCTGCCCAAAAGAGGCGAATTCCAGTGCAAAAGTTCGAACAACATTGCATAGTTCAAGAGCTCCTAATTTCTACATTTGAAGTTGACTATGATAATATCGTGGCCTTCTATGGAAGTTCATGTGGTATCGCCAGGAAAGAATAACGAGACATGTGCAAGAGTTACGCCTTGCACTATCTGAGTTCCTCACAACCATCTTCTAGTCTTGCGTATACATGAGATACCATGGCATGTAACCAAAAAAAAACAAGACAAATGCTGCTGTTTTATTGGTTGTCTAGTATAGATGAATCACCATATCTCGAGCTGTGTTGCATTGCATAGAACGCGAGATTGGTCTCAAATACGAATGGCATAAGTTACCATTTACCTAATATATATATACCTGGAGTCTTAGGCTGTCTTGATGGGGCTATCTGGTTTCTGTGTTATATAGTGCTAGATTACTCATGGGCATACCGACGCGTGGCAAAGATATAAAACTGCACAGCGTTCTTCGGCATGTTATGCTGTTCGTATGTAGCCGTTCGTATGTAGTGGGCTACCGGTGCCATTTTTCTAGGCTGAGAACATTGAGAGACTTGGTTGAGGTTGGTGAAAGACCAATACTTGTACATATAAACAAACTTGGAAACGTGTTACATGCCACTCATTTTTCTATTTTGTTGATCTCTTTCCCAAACTCGGTCGGCGATAGATCTATAACAAGCTGTTCGACTGAGAAATGTCTCAATACTTACAAGACTAGGTGAGACTTAGGTGACACAGAAATTCTCCTGCTTAGTAAGGCACACTGTCCAGCTCTTTCGTCGGCTTCCTGTCACACTGTCACAATTAACCTTTTTGAAGTTTCTAGACAGAAATTGTTAAAAAGTCTTCTACAAAGTGGTTATGGTATGGAAGTTTGGTAGCTGAAACTGTTGCGTAATTCTTTATATATTGACTGCGGTATGATGATGGGTTTGTCCTCCTTGTAGATCTGATGTCAATACTGTGGTGACTTCAAAGATGTTATGCTGTGCTTGATAAACAAATTGGCTATCCCTAGAAATGCCTCAGACCTCGGATGACTATCAGCTATAAGCTGTAAGTTGTAAGTAATCGTCTTCCAGTTGAGATACTGAAATTAACAAAGTTATGCTACTAAGCTATATACGGGCTGCTATATGTGTTTTTTTTTTGCTTCTGATGATCCTGATTGATATAGCGGCGTCTGCAAGTAGTACATATTCTGCAACTTCAAATACGCTAAAATAAACAAAGGAAAGTTGTATATATACATCATCCCCCCTACTTTGATGTGATGACGGGGCGGTGGTGATTTAAGAATCGATACCCACCTCGGCATTTGCAGATATGATTTAAGTATAGTTATGTATTTTTAGATTATGCAGTCATTGTAACGATAAAACGGCGGCTTACATGTTATTGATAGGTCAAGGTTACCCTTCACCATGTAAGGCAGTAAGTATCATCGTCGTGTGGAAAACCGGGTGTTTGGCTTGAATAAATTGTAAATTGTAATTGGGCTAGTATATGGAATGAAAGGCTGATTCTAGGCAAAGATATAGTTCAATGAATAGCCGCGAGAAACTTGTAGATAATTGTGATATTGATAACTCAATGTCACACCAAGTGGCCACAATGGTCAGCCAATGTTGTTTTTATAGCAAAGACAGCGGACGCTGACTTCAACAATACAGAACTTGTAATAACTGCAGTAAATACAAATGTAGTTGTCACTCATCATCTTACAGGGAAGAACGCAATATCTGAAGATCATAGAACCCCTATGTTCTTAAGCGTGATCTACCGTTACAGAAAGGACGAGTTAGACATCAGCTTTTTGATAACCTTCCTTTCCTTTGTTGGCCACGCTCCAACAGAATGCCTACCGTCTACCTGCTGTTACTTTGCACCCATAAGACGCATTTCTCAAACAGAAGCAGTCAGTTGATGTTCATCTTCCGGGAACCTCCGGCCTCTTGATTTGATTTGATTATATTTAACGTCTATTAAAGTCCTCCGCGTTGGGAGTGAGCTCCTTATATAGTCATGTAAACGTCGGTTTATCAAGAGCAATTAAACCGGGTTGGTGGCCGAGTGGTTAAGGCGCTGTGTTCAAGGCATACTTGAATCCCTTATGCCCGAAAAGGGTTCCACAGTTTCGAAAGGATCGCGCGTTCGAATCGCGCCCAACTCATCATTTTTTGATCACGATGCTTTGAAAATGGGGATTTCTCGAAATATATATATATATTTGCCTTGGTATATATAGCCTAGGAGGGGTGATGTTGAACGGTAACCTAATGTGGATACACAGTGTGGAATGTCAACGTGGGAAGGCGGGCTCTAACCATGAATTGGATTTACTCTGTGCCCTTAGGCAACAGGTAGATGTCATTCTTGTGTGAGAGCCCTGGATCGGATCACGTAAGGACGGAACGAAGTCCCGCCTAGAATTAACTCTGCATAGCCTGAGGGAAGGATGGGGGGACCGGCCACAAAGCATCGCTTATGTGCGGAAAGATATCGAGACACTCGAGACACATCAGTCCCATCTGGACCTGTGCCCAATCCGCACCAAGACAACGAAGGGGGTGCTCCGACTTTTGGGAGTGTGCAATGCGCCGGAACGGTGTTTGCGGTCCGGTGAGGAAGACTCTTGAAAATTGGCTGACCGACCAAGAACTAGCTGTGTTGAACCAAGAAGGACGAACCTACGCACAGAGCTGGGAGAGTGATCGATTTGGTCGTGGTACCGTAGACAGCGGTGGTGAGATGGGAGACCCGGATGAAAGTCATTCCCGGGAGCACCATGAGAAACTCGAATTGGAAATCGAAACAAGGGCGTCCCGAAAACGCCCTGAGATAAGATGGAGGTTGGGCAAAATGGATGTAGACCGATTCGACACCGAATGCGAAAGACAAAGCGGCGGCCTGGGCTGCTCGGAGATGATGGCGATGATAACGGGGCAGACAAAGCAGAACTTCTTGCCAAGGAATTAGTCGCTGTAGTGGGAACGGCACTGGATGTGTTGGCATCGAAGACGCCCAACATAGACCTCAAGCCATGGTGGAACAACAAGTGTAGACAGCTCAATGCCGTGATGAGGGCAGCACGTGACATTTGTCGAAAAAGACCGGGTTACTTGACTCTATGAGCTTTATACGTCAAGCAGCAAAACGCAATGCAGCGGGTGGTTACTCCAAGCCAAAAAGACATTGATGAGCAAGATCATCGACGGTTTGAAAGAAACAGGAGACATCTTCCGTGCAATCAAACGGGGCAATGACCAGACTGACAGACGAATTCCACTATTGCAGAAGCTGGACGGCACGAAGACGACATGCACCGCGGAATCAATGGTTGTCAGGGTTACACACACTAAGCCGAACTCCGGCTCAGAATGGCAGTTCCAGGAGCCTAACTTGTCGCGCAAACGAGTGGCTCCCCTTGTCTCCGGATGAGGTGAAGGCCTAAAAGGGCCGGTACTGACATGCTCACGGAGCTCCGTAGAATAATTGAGGTCGCACAGGACTGGAAACAAGTCACCTCTATCTTTGCGTTCGACATCAAGGGAGCTTTTGACGCAGTTGAGCCAGCGAGAATGAAGCGACGAATGATTGAGAACCGCTGGCCTTGGAAGCGGATCAGAAGCGTCATGGAAGACAGGGCGCATATCACACATGTCACATCGGACACTATGTGGCAAGCGGCTTGAGGTATCTCGCCGGATGCTACAAGGGAGCAGACATGAAGAGTATGCTCCACGCAGTGCCGAGCAAAGGCACCATACGCCGCAAGCACTTGGGCTGGAACGGAGCTGGAAGATGGCAGCGGCCAGTTGCCCACGTCCGGAACATGCCGTCGTATTGCTGCGAAATAACAGTAGGTAGACGTAAAATAGTAATAAATAAATATGGTGGATACATGTAAAGTGGGCACAGGCAGAAACTATTACTCAGCTAAAGTATACTCGATAACATGGGATGGCTCGTTGTATTTAAGTGGCTCTAATTTCAAGTCATGAGTAACACTTTGAATGATAGTAATTTCGGGTCATGTTTGTATATCGAACACGTTACTAATTTGAAATGATCTTGTTGTATTAAGGTATATTGTGTTACACACGCCATGGTATCCGACCTTGGTCCTCATCCAACCAGTTTGACACAGCGTAAGTAGAACTCAACTAAGAGGTGGCCCGGCCAAGGTTGACATAGAAATTCTTCACGGCAGGCGCAAAGTTGAGTGGCTTGTGGTCTTTACCGCCCCGGATCACCGCGATATCCTCTAGGTTCTTGACACGGGTCATGGCCGTGTAGATTTGGGACGCATGCTGTGTTTTGGTGAAATCCAGAATGGCCTCTTTGAGTTCGATGCCCTGAACGTTTCTTATGCTAAGGCCCCATGCGGGTGCTAGTGGGAACTGTGTGCGTCCTATGACCGGCGGCTTGAGGCGTTTTAGTAGTTCCTTTTCATCCAGGCCATAGAATTCTGCCCAAGGATCGACCGTCTAAGCCATGATGTTAGTATATGCCTTTGTTAGTCTCGTTTTAGATTTTTGGGCTGTTGGTTGTATTACCTCGTGTCTGTTTTCCTTCTTCTTTTTCTTGATCTTGCGCATCAAGGCCGATGCCTCACGCACCATAACATCGAAGTTCGAGTGAGGGTATACGGCTTTCGTTTCCCCAGTATGGAAGAATTTCACGATTGGGCGTAAATCAGTGCCTTGACAGAATTCGGCAACCTCCCCTTGGGCATTTTGTAAATGTTTTGTGTCAAGGTGGTATGGGCTGTAACGTGAGGTATCGCGTTCAAAGCCAACAATGACACCCTGGAGTCCATTGTATAAATGGCCTCTGATGTTGTGTGTAGTGATCACTGGCATGTCGATGGCGAGATTGAGATACGCCGTGTATTGGTGGCTTGAGAGAGCCTTGAGATGTCCACCTTTGTTCTTGTCATAGAGGTGGGATAGGTGAGGATAAAGATCTTTATCAACTCGCGCCATATCTACAGCCCTGAACGTTTTGAGGTCCGAAGCAAACCTCTTCATCTTGTCGTTGTGTTCTTCCGCTAACCTCCTGGAAGGGAATATACGAGTCACCTCGCTCGGAGTATCCCTTATCGCAAGTTTAGATGCCCTAACATTGGCTGGGCGTTTTGGATCCTTGATCAATTTCAGATCTTCGGAAGTAACACCCTTCGTCCGGATACGCTGTAGCATGGCGAGATATTTGGGGTTTTTGGCATAACGATAGCATTGCTTCAAGTTGAAGACACTGAGATCCAAGCGTTTCCATACAGGAGCACGAAAAGCATATTGATCTGCATCTTGTAAGACGATGCTACATAGATCGCAACTATAGGTGAGCTTGTTATCTGTGGTCTCACGCTTCAAATCTTCACCACACGTGCCGCATTTCTCCAGTGGTAGGACAGGAGGTGACTGACAAAAGTCACCCGATAGAATGACCTGCAAGCCGCCAAACGGCAAACCACGGCTACGTGGCATTTCTATGCCACGGAACCCGGCAATAACATCGCTGAGGCGTTCTAGCTCCGTCATTTCCATCGTGTTGATGGAATCGATGACTAGAACCTCCACGCCATCGAACTCGTGGGTCATAGTGCCTTTATGTATCCATTTATGGAGAACTTCGAGAGGATAGGACGGCGAGCGTGGATTCCAGCCGGCGAACCTGGACGACGTAACGCCTCCTTCAGATGCGAGGGCGGCGGCCTGGCTAGATGTGGCAATGACCTTGAACTTCTTTTTGTTGCGAATCAGATGGTCGATGATCTTGTTCAGAAGATATGTTTTGCCAGTTCCCGCAGCTCCAGTGATGAATATATTCTTGTCCGTTTGGGTAGCAGCCTCGAAGGCACGTTGTTGCTCAGGGTCTAAGTCGTGGCCATCATCGTTGGCACACACACTGGTGCTCTGTAATGACTGCTCGTCGTCAAGACTTTGCTTGGGTTGAAGATATGAGAATGTGGACCGAAAGTCATCGATGGTGCTGGCGGAGCTTGAGCCGGTTGAATAGGAGGATAGCCCAACGGTGGGAGTAGTTCCGTTGACTTTGGTAGGATAATCGAATTGGTTATGCTGACCAACGAGCAGAAGACGCTGACGAAGATGCTGATGCACGTCTCGTGCGCCATAACGGCGCAAGGCAGAGACTAGCATCGCAAAGAATTGAGCTGACAAGTATCGGAAAATAGCAGATGTTCTTGATATATTGATGAGTTTGCTAGATACGATACTGAATTCCGATCATATAAGAACTATCAATAGCTTTAACTCACAAGAGAGAAACCCGAGAAAGTCTTTATTTGGTATCGCAGGTGCGAGTTTTGTCGGGCTCGTTATGCATGAGGCCTGCAATCGATACAAGCAACAAAAGGTAGCAGTTTTATTACCATCTAATGCGTTGCTACCTAAAACGAAACCACAGATCATAGCCGTAACCAATATGACTCTTCCAATTAAATCACGAAGGGATTCTGGTTGCTAGGCCATTCCAGAGAACTAGCTGTCCAATCAGCTAAATACGTATGCTTATGGCAGTTGTTATTACACATATTCATGTTCGTAAAAAGTCATGTTCGGCTATAAAGGCGCTTAGGCATTGATATTCTTTTCGTTATACAGTATTAATAATATCGAAAGGACATAAAGAAAAAAACCAACAAGCCAAAGTATAATCAAAAGACAAAAACACACGTCTATATAGCTCGTAAGCCATAACAACACTGAGAGTAACAAAGACTGGAAGATATAGGAGTGACAGTATGCAAAGAACCCAAGTTCAGGAGTGAGTGTATGCCAAATGAGTGAACGACGAGAGATAATTATCCAAGATAGATGGAAGAAGAGGGAAACGTGAGATTGCGATTCTATGCGGAAAATATCTTCTAAAGACAGCAGTAAGATAGTAAGATATAGTATATATGATACAAGAGAGTACGCTTCTCGGATTGTGGATAATAGGGAAGATAGAAAAAGGATATAGATCAACAAGCCTAGTTACTTCAGACTAGGAGTATCAACTCTATAGTGGCAGCAGGAGAAGAGAGAATCTCATTTTGATATGAACCGTCACTAACAAAGATGTTTGACTCATCTAAAGCTGATGGTCGTCATGGTTTGAAACACGTGTACCATGATTGACCATGGCCTCGGCATCGCCAACTTGGCGGCGTTCGCTAATTTCAACCAACTCACGTGGGCTCTTGAGACGTGAGCGGGCAATGTATCGTAGCGGCATCGTCAGTCCTCGGGAACGGGAATGGCTTTGGGGTGTGTTTTTGTGGCGGTGGCCGTAATAATAGACAGTGGGAGACACTTCTGCTGGGTCTTGATAACCCGTGTGGAACCGGCTACCAGGCTTTGCTTCCCTCATGACGGTTGATTGCTACGGAAGGGGTTCGAGCGAGCTCGAGAGACGATTCAAGTGGAGGTAGACATCAGTTCCGTACCTAAACAAACGAGAAGCGTTAGTGGATGCAACAGCCTTGGGGGTTGGACTAGGCCATATTGGGTATATTGCATAATGATGCAGTAGAGCTTACCCCTCCATACTGATGAGCTTGAGGTCGCCACCAAAGTAGCGGGCGTACAAGCGCGAAATGGGCAAGCCATAGCCAAATCCAGCCATGGGCGCCTTGAAATCACTCTTGTCGAAATCCGGGTCAAGACTGGGCGTCCGATCAACTGTGGTGTACATGTAGGTCCAAACAAGTGGGATTGCGCTGCGTGGGATGCCACCACCTTCGTCGGAGACCTTGATTGTGATATCTTCCTTTCCCTCAGCTACGATGACCTTGGTGACAGGGAAGTGGTCCGACTCCTGCCCATGGCTTTCGACAACAGCACGCAGAGAATTCTTGAGGGTCTCGAACAGCATGTGTGACAGATGGCCTGGCACATACATGAAGTTGAGGTTTGGTGGACAGACTAGCTGGATCTTGGGAGCGTCGAAGAGGCCATAGTGGTCCTCACAGACAAAGCGTGCGTTTTCAATGGCTTCTTGCGCTAGCTCTTTCACGTTCGTCTTGGTGCAGATGATACCAACATAAGACGGGTCGCGGTAGTGGCTATGGTCGGTAAGCGCAATGTGCTGGCCGATCAACATACGAATTCCGATACGCGACATGTAGAAGCGGTCGAGAAAGGCCTGGATATTGTTGTCGATTTGCATGCGCTGGCGTTTGCGCTTGTATTCGAGCACACCCTGAGCCATTGTTGTGACAACGGAGTCATGCCGCCGCTTGATAAGCTTCAGGGTATCGGAGAAACGCTTGTTGAAGAACTGTAGATCGGCAGGCCAGACATCCATGTCGTTAACGAGGGCAAAGTATCTCCGTGCAGAGGAGTTACTTTTCTTGTGCAGCATGTGAGCGTTGTCGATTTCCCGGTTGCCAAACCCCATGGAGGCCTGGTACTGTGTTTCTTCAAGGCTTGGGTTCATAGTGGCTTCGGTGAGAAGCTTCGTTGTCTTGATCGGGCCGCGGGCCGGAGACGTAAACCGTTCGCGGATATCCAGGTCTAGCTTTGGTCGGGGAAGGGCGGTGATTTCCTGGTGGGCAAGGATTAGCAATGGTAAGATAGAGTAAGAATTGTCTCTGTGAGTGTTGTGCAGATTGTTATGTAGATGGTTGTAGTAGTACCTCGAATGATTGGGCGTACCAATCTTGAACTTTTTTGACTGATGGCATATCACTGAGGCCATCTGGTAAGCTATCGAGCTCTTGAACTCTGTGGGCAAGACGGATAGGTAATTCCTCGGCCAAAAACTGTGAAGCGCGAAACAAGGTGCCTATACCGAGCAGACAGGCGGTTAGTAGCTTTTCACAGTGACGAGCGTCACATGCATTGACCAAGTATCGACGTAGAACATACCGACGTTGGGCTTCTCGCCGAACTGGACCATCTGACGCAAACTCACGCCGGTAGCTGGGAAGCTGGCATAGTGCCGGATGGTGTCCATCAGCCGCTCACTAGCCTTCCAGGACATGGCGGGCGGTGGGTGAGGCGGCGTGGATGGTGGGCGGGTATGACAGCAGGTCTAGAGTGCTCGGATGCCGGTAAGACGAGTGGTACAGAAGGGATATACAAAGAGGGCACAAAGAAGAGGTGGTGGGTGGGTGGCCGGATACGGAAGATGCAGTTGATGAGTCAGGATAGAAGATATTAGGCTTGTCCCAGACAAAGGGAGCGGCAAGACCGGGAATAGAGCGAAGGCCTGCCGAGGCTTGCGGGCAGGTCTGGAGGAAGCTATGGATGCTTGTTATAGTAAGGGCGGGAGCTTGGAAAGCGTGACATCTGACGTTACAGCAGCAGCACGATAGCAACAGGGCCTTGCAGTCGCACGATTAGCTTGTAGTGGCAGTAACAGCAGCACTAAGCTTGCAGCAAAGCAAGAACTTACCCACCAATAGACAAGCCTGCAGCGTCTCGGTTGACGGAAAGAATGATGCTGTGGGGTGGAAAAAATACTGGCAATTATTGGTGAAGATAAGAGAAGCGGCTGACAAAACAAGGATGAAAATATCACGATAGAAACAAGAGCTGGGAAATGACTGGCCCGATCAGAGAGGTAAGGCTGAGGTGAAATAATCAAATAGGGAAGTAACGGATGAAGCTGTCAAGAATAGCCAGAAACCCGTGAGTTTGCAAGAATCTAGGTTGGGCACGATTCGGGGCAGCGGGAAAAACACCGGAGAAGTCGTTCTAGCACGGTTTTTGGCTAAAGCGCAATACAGAGGCGGATTTTGGAGCAGCGGCTTCGTTTTCACATGGACCTGAGAACCTGGAGCCGTTTAGATGAAAAGCACTGTAGTTACGGGCTTCTCCACTGTTTGCTAGAACTATGTGCTCTATCGCCTTTTTTCTTCAGGTGTTTGATTGTAGGATACTAGCTTGCAGCACTGACTCTGCTTATATTGTTACCCCAGGCACATGCTACGATACGGCCAGCGGGAAGGCTTCAACCGGCTGTTTGCTGGCTTCACGGCGCTAGATGCTTGCTTTCTTTGAAGCCGTAGCCGTGCCTTTGCCGGCTGTTTGCAGTGCTGCCATCCGTCACATGACTAAATGCTAGCCAGGTACCCTGAACGCCACGCTAGCGACCAGCTATAACTATGTACTTGCTAACAGTCAGCCCCCGGACTCCAGGAAGCTTCGTTTCTCCACACTTGCTTGTTTTGGTGCTGAAAGCGCACCAAAAGCTTAGCCAATCCAAACGCAGACGTTGGACCCAGTATGTTGAGCCCTGGTTTAGCCGCAAACTAACCCTTGTGACAATAAGACCACCGTCACGATATTAGTCGCCCTTGGCTTCGATGGGATGAAAATGACAGGGATAATATCTGATTTTGTGCATGACAGCTAGCGTAAGGCTCTAAAGAGGCGCACAATGACAATGTAAAAAGGAATAATTGGATCGAATTCAGAGCACTAGATCAGGGCCCAATTCGCACTAGTACTGCTGCTAACACACCTGTAGACGACTTGTTAGTTGATATGAGCAGATATGGGAACAGATGGGAGCCCAGATGTTTGACGAAAAACAACTTTGTGACCACGATTTGGTCATAATTCTATAATTCTAGACATAGGCGAAGTGGGTTGTACTGTACAAATACAGATTACGTGTAAGGGTATACTAGTAAAGTAGAGTAGCACTAAAGGCAGTCGCACGCAACACTCTGCTAATTTATCCGAGCCTCGGAGATCTTCCTATAGAGTCCGTTTTGATAAGATAGAAAAGGGCTGGGCGACTTGCTTGATCGATCAAATCAACTTGCACAAATTCTACATGGGCCACTCCCGTACCGAAATCTTAGAACGGCATAAAGCTTAGACACTTTTTGGCTGGCTGCTGCTATAGCCCACTCTGACGATTTTGTCCAGGCACAATCAATCGTACAGCAGTAGCAGCAGCAGCAGGAATGACGAACCTGCATAAATCAATACCCATCAGCTCCTCAGTTGTAACTGAAGAATCCCACGGCGCAACTAAGCAGGTTGGTTCAGCGACAGAAATCGCGACCTAACACTGGCTTCTTTTCTTATCGGATTTTTTTTCGCTCAGAGCATTTGCGACGCGCATATTCACCGAACAAACCAAACTTCCATTAATTGTCACATATACTCTTTTCTCTATTGTCAGCTAAAGAGACAACTGTGCAGAAGGAAGCTTGGATATCGACAGGCGCGTATGCTCATTATTTTTTTGCTTTCTTATGTCGGAACAGGCAGGAGCAGGAAGGCTGTCCGACTTATCAGCAAAATAGTTGTATCTTTCTAAACCAAACTCTGGGTGAACAACGCGAGGCTGTGATATCAGCCAATTTCTTCGATTCTTTACAAGATCTACGACATATTTCCTTTTGCTTTCAGTTGTTTATCCTGGATTGACGTCACTGAAGGGCGAAAACCTCTAATTTCGCTTAGTGGGCTCGTTTTTCTTACATCATTCGCAGGCCTTGGGCGTAATTTTTATCGTCAACCGCCAGAGCAGCTTCGATCACGCCGCCCGAGATCTAATCTTTGACTGATCTGAGCCCCTGGCGCATCAATCCTACTTGTTTACCTTGGTCGACAGTTTGGTGGTTGTTTGCTGACCGCTTCTCTTTGTCGCTTCTTTCCCGCTGAGACCGAGTCTCTAGCCCTTGGGATATTTTCCATCTGTAGTCCACAAGAGCAGATCACGTGTCAATCCCGAGAGGCGCAGAGAAGAACGCAAGCCACCTGTAGATGAGAGAGAGCGAATGTGGTCGTTCACTGGCAGCTCCAGCAGCAGCGACTCTGGCGCTGGTGGAATGGACCACAACCCACCTATATTTACGCCACAGCACAGCCGTAGTCGAGCATACAGTTCACTTACCACACCGTCTACCGCCACTACAGCAGTGACTTCGGCACATGGCCATTTCCGCAGCGTTAGCCAAAGCTTCAGTCCGTCTCCGTTACGTAGAAGTACAGATGTGCTAGACGCTAGCGAACGTGGATCTAGCGACGAGAGATACGGACAGGATCATCATCATCATAATGAAAATCGAGAGGAGGAAGAAGAACATCCAAGTACAGACGAGGATAGCCAGCAGCGTGGCCGGCGGCAGCGCATCGTTAGTACCAACTCGGTAGATTTCGTGGCTGTCTCGATGGACTCTAGGGTATCGTCAGGATCTATCAATGACTCGAACTACGGTCCGTTCTTAGGGGTGAATAACAGCAGGACGAGTGCCCAAAACCAATCGCAGCACAGCGAATTAGATATCGAGAAACACCGAGACTTGGTAGAGCATATTCGCTCTACAAACGAGAAGAACCGCCATCGTAGACGTGAGAGCGAAAGCAGTGCCTTCCGTACTCCTATCCGGCGTGCTTTGGGTACTAGTGAAGCATATGATGCCGCTGCCAAAGCCGCCCTCGCCAAGCGTCTCGATGATTTGACAGCACGTATCCGTGCCTCTGGTGATCTGAGCCCTTTTGCAGTAGCATCCCTTCATACCCAACTGGACGACCTGGAGAGCACTTTATACGACCCATCTTCAAGCAGAGCATGCTTCGATGATGTACTAGACAGCAATTACGACCCAGGTGCAACGCCAACGTCGAGTCATCCCCTTCGCGCACGACCGCGCTTGAGTCGCCCGATGAGTCTTGATTTCGATGCATCGCCACTACGCCAATCGTTGTTTGGGTCGCGGTTCACTGATCTAAGTGCCATGCTACGCGAGAGCAGACCAGGCTCACCGCAGCGCCAACTGCGGTTACCAGCTACGACACATTCGAGAACACAGACGCCTGCGTTGATCCCACCAAAATATAATAGTGTGATCCGCGAGGAAAGCAGTGAAGAAGACGATGACGATGACGATTCTGAGGAGGACGATGATAGTGGTGACTCAGATACGGACTACGAACAGATAACCCGCGGGCCTAGGGGAATCTCATTAGAAGATGCTCGCTTGCTAGTTTCCGAGACGGAGAAGCTGAATGATAATTTGGAAGGCCTCATCAACAACCTTCGTGCTCGCCAAGAAGAAACTGACGTAAGTTATTTTTTCATCCTTTCATCTACTCAACAAAATTGAGTGTAGATATAAACAAATACTAACATAATCTTTCTAGCATATTCAATCGATTTTGATAGAGCGAGCTGAGCGTGCTGCCCAACGTATATTGTTCTTACAGGGCCGCGTAACACACCTTGAAGAAGAGCTTCAGGAAAACGACTCCGAAGTTGCATATTTGCGGCTATGCCTAAAGGCTATAGAAGTACAAGTACCACGTGAAGGCGTGGATCCAGAACTTTACCAAAGTATCCTTAACTTCAAGGCGGACTGGGCAGAGCTAAAGCAAAAGCGTATGGCCCGGAAAGCTGCAAACATGGAAACACAGAATGTAAATTTGGCTACTTCTTCCTCGTCATTCTCTTCGTCAATGGCTTCATCACCTGAGCCAACGCCGACACAGCTATATTATCAACAGCCACAACAACAGCCACAGAAAACCTTTTCACAGCATAGCTATTACTCAGCATATGCGCGAGTTTCAGGACGAACAGAAAGCTCGTGACAGCTCAAGTTTTGCTTTTTTAACGACTTTACGAAGAATAAATTTAACGGATTTTTTAGGGGGGATATCTATAACATGTCATAGTATATAATTTCAAGCACTTTGTCTTATCATAGACTAAAAAAACAAAATACATCTAACACTATCTAGGCTCAACACTAAAAACGCATGTCGTTTTAGGTGGAGCAAACAATCTGTACATTATAACCCTAACTAGCAACTTCTCTCACTTACACCTCATGTCATAAGTTCCGTAGCAATCTGCATTAGACCATGCAATCGGCTCTGGGGGCGCGGATGCGCCTTCGAACTACGTTTGTGAGACCGATCATTATCACCACCACTGCCAACACCAGCATCGCGTTCCGAAGCACGTGACCGAGAGGCAGTTGACGGAGACGCTGGAACAAGGTGAGACCGACGCCGTGAAGAGTCCATGCGATGACTACTCGGAAGAACGGAGCTATCGTGCCGTTTCTGCCATTCGTGGCCGTGTCTTCGGTTGGTGGCGATATCGCGACTCCGACTATGGTTTCGGTTGTGATTTCGACTGCGGTCTGTGCTACGGTCTCGACTGCGGTCCTGGGGGAGGACGAGGTTGGAGTTGTGGGATTTGGGTCGGGCGTGGTTGTTAGTACCGTCTCCGTGGCGGTGGTAGTGTGGTGGTGGTCTATCTCTCGTACGGTCGTGTTCCCGTCTATGATCCCGCTCTCGCTTCCGATCCCGATCCCGCCCGTGATCTCGCTCACTTTCTCGTTCTTCGCCGTGGCCTCGACGATGGGATGTGTGGCTAGATGTGGAGGGCAGTGTTAATCGAGGTGCCGGTACAACGCCGCGTTGGGACTCGGGCGAGATGCTTCCGAGTTTGCGGCGCTCACCTTTTACGAGGATACGATCGAGCTCCATATCTTGCTTGCGCTTTCTCTCCACATCTAACGCCGTAGTTTTGGCATCGAAGAGACTCGGGAAGTTACGTGCCAGTGCCTTGTCTAGTCTTTCCTTCATCTTGGGAACCGCCGTGTCCGGGAATAGATGGGGTGAGATTTGCTTGGGCGTGCGCCAACTCACGACATTGAGAGAAGTAGGCGATGAAGATAAGGTTGGAGATGAGAGAGAAGAAGCGTTGCTTGGATCGCTGGGGATCTTGATGTCGAAGCTCCAGTTTTGCACGATTCGCTGCATTCGTGTAGCCTCAATATCCGGGTGCGCTTGGATATGGATCGTCATCCAGCGCGCAAAGCCGGCCGGCGTTAGGGTTGGAACATTCGGAGGCGACCGGACCGAGGCGCCTTTGATCCAGATCTGTTCACATTGAAGGTCTTCGTACAGATTAGATAGACATGTGAAAGCGTCACTTTCCTGGGCTTGACCGAATAGTCCTGGATGTCGTAAGTAGGATGCCAAGAGAGATCAAGATACTGTGTTGTATACTCACTTTCAAAGGGAAGAGGCTCGCTTGGCACGGGGCATTGCCTATAAAAATAACTCATGATTTCGGGAGAGAGACCTGGTTTACCAAGGATGGCACACTAGATAGAAGAATGTTAATCGTCCATGGAGAAACCCATACATACACCGCGGTCTAACTTACTAAGTGCTTGGCTAGTCCTCGTAGCACCGCAGTCATTTTGGCCGTTGGCTGTGCTTCGCCAAGAAACAGCCGACCCCAGGCATCATCTTTCACAGCAAGAGCCTTATCTAGTGCCAGCAGCAACGGGGGGTGCTTTGCGCGGAAATGGACAGATCTCTGCTTACGCAGTTGCTGCTCAGAGGCCAAAGGCGGAGGCGGGGAAGGGTGAGGGGGAGGATCCTGAGAAGGCAAGGTCGGTGCGGGGGGAGGCGGAGGCGGGATGAATGAGATATGATTGTGCTCATTATCATAGCTAGCACGCATAGCCTCCCGTTGCCGGGAGCGATCGCGCGTAGGAGATGGAATTTGCTCTTCATCAGAGCTATCTTCAAAGCTTGAGTAGGCTGACTCGAAGTCAGTCGCGTAGCAGGAACTAGGCCGGGAAGCGGCACCTTCAGAATCCACAGCCAGCCATATAGGGCGGTCTTCATGTGATGTTTGTGGCTTAGTAGCTTATGTGTAACATTGATGTTAGTGACTATCGCCATCTAGGAAGATATGCCCATAGATCAAATAGGAGCTTACCGGCTGACGATGAAAGCTGCGCCAATTCAGCCTCTTGTGCCTTGTCGATGGAGCGATCAAGACTGCCCTTGGCCATAGTTGCTGTTTTGCCAGGAACTATCTCTGGCATGCCGTTCTGGTGACTGCGTAGATACTCTCTTCGAGTAGTGCCAGTAGGTGGACGGCGTGGCACTTGGCCATGAACAGAAGGAGCTTTACCAGAAGGGTCTTTGGTGAAAGCAGGCCGCGGCTCCTTCTGTGATGTTACGCAGTAGCCATCACGTTCAGAGTTGGGGGTATATTCGGAGTCAGAGTCAGAGTCGGATTGGCAGTGTGCCTGATAACCAGCGGCCCGAGTAGGCGAGCTACTAGGGCTATCCCCAGAGTTCGCAGCCATGTTGTGATTTGATTGGTTCAAATGCTTAAGATAGACGCTTGATGATACAAGAAAGAAGCTGTTATCTAGGTGAACTTTGAGAAGATTATACTGGAAGGTTGGCTGGTGGTTTGAGATATTAGAAGAACGAATCGGGACGGGAAACACTGTTACTTATATATTTGGCAGTGGACACAGTCCAAGCTATAGCTAAAGCTCGACCGAAAGAAGTACCAAGCCAGAGCGTTCGGAATCCAGGGCGGCTTACAAGACTGCGCGGCTTGGATTTGCCTTTTTTCTATTTCGGCGGACGCTTACTTTCATAGATCCCGCCAAGTCTAACAGGCGTAAAGTCCCAGATATGCCATTTCTATGGTGTATGCAGCTATAACCGCACTAGATCGCCATAATCTGTCTGCCAATAGATACATATCTTACTCAACAATAAGAGGGCGCATGTTTTACCCAAAGCCGTAGAGGAAACGGGGCGACGAGACCAGATCGACGCTTATGCAGCTTTTCCATTACCTAAAACATTTTGGCCTTATAAGAATACAAACTGTGTCTCATACACGCATTTCAGAGATTTGCAAACGACAGTTGTTTAAGTGGTGTATTCAGGCATGTGATAGCTTACTGGTGGTGGCTGTGATAGAGCAAATATCCGCATCTTTGATAGGGTGATTCATAGGCTAATTATGCCGTAGATAGGATCTATGCTATAGGCAGGACACTTACTCAGTCGCACAAACAAATGCACTCAATAGCGGCCAAGAACGTTATAGTAAACTCAAGTTGCCAAAGGCAGATTCCCAGCTTGATTAACTTCTTGGTGATGTCTTAAACTGATGAAGTATTCTACAATGCTAATTCCGCCTTTGAGATTGCCAGTAAAAGAAGAGAATCGCATGAATAGAGAGCGTTTTGCAGATGTTTGATGCCGAGCCATAGGCAAATAAAACAAAGATTCAATATCCTTCTCTGGTAGCGGCAAAGGACGGCCATCAAAAACCACTTGCTTCTAAAACCATTCTACAGTGTATAGTTTTCATGGCGTGAAATCCGACATGTCACAGGGAGCAACAATAAGCTAAGCCTTACTTTTTTCCCGATTTCGTTGTATAATATGAGAAGTACTTCAACCTCATGATCGCTTTTGCCTCGCTATAACTGTCGGGACAGGGAAAACGACACGGCAGCCGTGAGCACGAATTCTCAGTTTCCGTAGTATAGATTCCTGTAATACGACCGGGCCAACGAATAAATATGTAGCACCAATCTTTGGCCCTGTTTTTGGTCATCTGTGGTTAGCTCACAGCACCTTCGTGGGCTTTTTCAAGCTTGTGTTTCCTTTTCCTCCTTCTTTCTTTGGTTAGGTAAGCCGACGAGACTATCTATATGGATACAGGACAATTAACACGGGCTGAACCGTATATGCCATGCACTGTATATTTGTGTACTTTTTTTTAATTCATTTTTTTATCAAGGTAGAAATGGAGCTTTGATAGCTATGTAGCACCTCGGTACCCCAAGATACACAGTTGGACTAATACTTAGTATACAATGTAAGGTGAAGGACAATCTACTTCTCTTCAGTGACGGGCCACTGAGATACAGAGCGTTTGTCATGGTTTCGTTATATGCTATTCCAGATTTCAACTTTTAGAGCATTTCGCAGCTCCTTGTATTACAAACCCTCTTAGAACAGTATGGTTACTGCCTGGCATCTACCTTCTGCAGAACTTCGTAGACGCACTACCTTAGGCATAGGGTGGACTTGAGTATAGTTTTGCCCCAGCTGGAATATTTGTGTACTGTACCGGTTATATGTATGCGTATACTTACGTCACCCGCTTATCCGACTACTATATAGGCAGCAGCTGAGTCTGGTGATGCAATACAAGCCGGGCATATCATGTTTACACCTCGTTGCCGTCTCCTTCCTTCGTCTGGACCGCGTTTTATGAGGCTTGAGGTTTATACGCCGAAAAAAGTCACTCCATCTTACTTTTAGTGTGTTGTCTCGAAGCTCGCCTTATTTTTCAGTTTACTATAAATAGATTATTCACGGAATGTTGGAGAAGAAATAAAAAATATAATCTAGTCTTCACGACTATACTGGCTCTTCGTCTCGGTTACCAACCCTATTTTAGTGAGTTATGACTAATCACTATAGCAAGCAAGTCGTCAATTACGAGGCCTCTCTCAACTAGCCTATTACGTATGTAGTTAGCTGCTTTGTCATTGTACTTTGTCATTGTACTTTGCCGTTGATGCACTTTGAAAGGTATGCAGGCACTCTTCCTTCTTATCGGCTTGGGAGGAGATGCCAATACTGCCGCTTGAATTGAACCAAGTATACCGCATTATAGTCTAGCCCGGCTCATGATGTGGCATTCAAAACATCCCACCCCAACACAAAGCAAGGCAAAAACACAGTATCTTGGTTGGATATCTCCATATCTGTAAATTGATTGATCCAATGAGATGGTCACACGCATAAATTGCCTGAGTTGATCGATGAGGCCCTCCAGCCTACTATTTCCTTTATTCTGCAGCCGATAATTCATACATTTCATGTGATATGGCATCGTACGTATACCCTTTAGCTGACTCTGGAGCAAAGGGTCTCGGTCTCTATTCTTTTGGTTTCAATCCGAGATACCCCGTGTCCGGCCAAAATAATAAGACCAGCCGCGATAAATTGTTGCACTTTGATGTGCCAATCAGATGCCTCCGTAGGCATAAGATGCGTCATAATCTCGGCATCTCATATGATGAAGAAAAGTGCACTTTTGCGAGCTAGTTGTAGCAACCGTCAGGCCGTCATACATTAGTAATATTTGGTGATATGATTCTGTTAGATAAAAAAAAGAACAATAGAAACAGGTGCCTCATCATGACTAGATATGATTAGCAGATGTGGAATACAAGTAGAATGAAGACTCCGTCATATATAAAAACAAACATCAGACATCCTTGAGATTGGATGCTAAATTAAACAAAACCGCTTCGTAGAGCGTAAATCATCATTTCTTGGGCTTCAAGTCTTATACAAAAGATCCAAGAATCCCGATGCCAACTCTACCACAACGCTCTTGTTCGGCAATGAACCCGCAACGCCGTAAAGTACTGCGGTATCGCCCGTCGGCTTACGGCCGCCCTTGCCCTGCTTAACCAGCGCCTTTTCCTTCTCGCGCTCGGCTACAACCACGTCTCGCAGGTCCTGTACGAGCTTCTCCCATACCTTGACAATCGGCATGGTCACTGCCACATGTATAGCAGGCGGGTTTTGCAATGCGTTCAAGTGCCAGCCCTTGTTTGACATGGCATCAGCAATGTCATATGTGTTGAGTGATTTCGCGCGGAAAGCTACCACAGAAACCATGGGGTCACCCATGATGACAAGCTCATCGCTGAGCTCCGGCCGAGTCTCGATCTCAGCCTGGATGCTGCGGGCCGTGCCAACAATCTTCTTGCATGCGGCAATGTAGCCGTCTTGCCCGACATTCATCATACTCGTCCAGCAGCCTGCAATAAGCGCGCCAGGGCGGCTACCAGCCAGGCCAGGTGAGGCATATACACCACCACTCCAGTCTGGAGAAACGTAGTACTGATATAGACGCAGTTTTGCCGTGCGGTACAAGACCGTTGAGTTACCCTTGGGCGCAAAACCGTACTTGTGTGTATCGCAGCTAATCGATGTTACGCCAGGCAGGCGGAAGTCGAATAGCGGAGCACGGAAACCGGCTTGTTCCAGGAACGGCACCAGGAAAGACCCCAAGCAGCAGTCTACATGTAGGCATAGATCGTTCTGGACAGCCAAGCGTGAAAGGCCGGAGATATCATCGATCAGACCATGGGGGAAGTTGGGCGCTGATCCGACAAGTAGTACCGTGTTACGGTTGATCAAGCGCTGTACTGCCTTGATGTTGACTTGATAGCTAGGTGCAGGGCAGTCCACCAAGTGCATCTTGATCTTGAAGTAGTCGCAGGCTTTGCGGAAAGCTACGTGTGCCGTCTCGGGAAGAATCATCTCGGGCTCGGTGATACTACGCTCGACATAGCCGCGCTGGCGGGCCGCTAGACAGGCCATCAAGATACTATCCGTACCGCCAGCCGAAGTGACGCCAGCCGCTCCTTCGGGTGCGTTGAACATAGACAGTACCATAGCGACAACCTCAGCCTCCATCTTACGTACACCAGGGAACACATCGGGGTGGATAGGGTTTGCTACGGTGAACTTGCCGTAGGCCTGGGTTTGTAGACGAATCAGATCGTCTTCACCGTGGTATACGGCACCGGACACATAGCCATCCTCCCAACGCGTGTGATCCATGTTGGCGAGCTTCTCGAGCTCCTTAAGCAAGGCATCTTCCTTGAGACCCTTGCGAGGCAGAACAGTATTACGGGTCATGCCAGTAGGAACCAGCTTCTTTTCCAGCTTGGACAACGCATCGCTGACATCCTTTTGCACTTGGGAGCGTACACCAGGGGCCCGGAGAAGGTATCCATAAAATATACGGCGCAGTTCGTTATAGATTTCAACCGTGGTTCCGATGGGGCCGCGGCCCTTCAACTTGTAGAAAGCGACGCGGGTCCAGCGAAGGATGAAGAAAAAGAATACAATGTTGCGGAAGCTGATTAAGTAGATCGTAGCCAGGTGTTAGCATGCCCGCTATGTCATGAAGGCCCCAAAGCGCATATTCAAACAAACTCATGTTCATAGTGGCAGGGAGATCAACTTACGAATCAAGCGACAAAAGGTCAGCCGCCCGCTGAGGTCGTTTCGCCAGCACAAGCTGCAGCGTGTGACGTACTACATCAGGCAGAACAGCTGTTCTGGACATTATACGAGACGACATCAGGAAGACGGCGCCTGTTTAACCCAGGGATTGCGTTTATGTGATAATTAGACAAAGCAGATGAGTCTGTAAGAAGACAAGCTCAATGTGAACTGCGATCGCAAAAGTACCCTTCAAGTATTGGATTAGCTAATTACGAAGTTGAAGAGCTAATCTGCGGCTATTGGCTACTAATTCTAGCCGAGGAGCTCTCTGTAAAAGCCTGTATAGTCGCTGTCTACAGAAGGGTTGAGACAGGGATTTGGGGAGCGACGGTAAGCAAAAGCGACTGTAATGATAGATAAGGAATAGATCAACAAAGAAGATGACGAAAAAAAAAATATGATGAATACGAAAGACTAAGAGAATAAATGACGAGCGTTGCCGCAACAGAAATATTAACAAGAATAAAGGGAGAAAAATAAGAAGATGTGTTTCTAAAAACCGAAAATAATTAGCGAAACCCTTACTTTATACAGCAACTGCCTCCTCAGCTATGACTGGAACAGTAATATTCAAAACCTGGATATCGGCAAAAATTGGTGTATAGCGACTTCCATAACAGGTCCCAACGTAATGCTAAATGTTTCCCTAATGATACTCGAATGGCATCTGATTTCGCCTCAATTCACTAATAATACTAGCCCCAACCAAACCTTGTGATGATTTTGTTGCATAACTAGCTAGTGGCGTAACCTTTCTTATGTTTGCTGGCTTCCCATGTTTGGCTGGATGTCGTGATACAGACATTTAACCAGCTTTTTTGCATCTTCTTCCTTTGGTTCGATCATGCTGTGAGCTGTTCATCGGTAAACAAGGAATCTCGCCTTCAACAGTGTCATTCTCTACAAGCTAAGCTCCCATACAGAGAATATAGAGTAGCATGTATACTTTGTTTTCTGGACTACATGTATAGTAACTACCACTTCGATATTATCAAGCGCTCCCGACAGTTCCACGCTTCCACACTGCGACTCGGTTGTCGGCTATCGCCCAAGCGGCTAGCGACATCCGTCGTCGAACTTATCGACAAAGGCAAATGCTATTTTGCCTTTACAACTAACTCTCACGGCTATCGGCAGGCGATAGCCGACCACTTTGACTTGACAAGTAAGTAACATGCAAGATGCTCGGATTTTTTTATCGTTTTTCATACAGACGAACCTGTCAGTTACAAACGTCTCTTCTTATTCTTAGGATTGTCAAAAACTTACGAGCCTGCATGCCATGCCACGGTTGCTCTATGTGTCAGGATCAGGGCACCAAAAGGACACCAAGGCTATGCGGCTCTACATCTCACAACTATAACCGCATAGCCAAACTCAATGGCGATAGACAGTAGCAATACTTATGCAGGTAAAATATGATCCGTCATTTAATTGTTCCTATGTATCTCTCATGGCTAGCAATGAGATTCGATTTAGCCAAAAATCATATCATATGCGTGGTTCTTAACCCTTCGATCCCGTAACCCTATTGAATGTGCGTAAATTAGCTGCATAGTGATCTACATGTCAGTTTAGTTTCATCCAAGATTACATAAGTATGTAGGATGTTATATAATAAAAGATAGACTTTATACAAATGTTGCAATACTATTTCCGTATCACGCTTACATGGTATTCTCCGATATATTATTGTATGTTTTGTTGCTGCTAACTGATAATGCTGCGTGCTGGATAATCCTCGGCAGCTCTTATCTTTGACAACCCTTAGGGATCGTGACGCTTGGATAGTAGGCGTAGTTGTGGCGGAACCATAAGAGAATGAAAACAAAGAGCCAGAGAGTTATTTATTATCACGATTTGAAGATAGTGTACTTTCAGTCTTTTCTATTTCTTGCCGCCATTGAAATCTGTTATTTCTAGAGTTGTGGCGCATACATTATTTCTGTTTACATCTAGTTTCATGCTATCACTATTAGCATCGCCTTATCTCACTGACACGAGTGCTTATCAACAAAAATACCAACAGATATATCTATCTTACCATGAGTGAGCTCATTTCGAAACCCAAGATCCCACGGCGCATATTTTCTAACAAGTAATTGCTGTAGTAATATCTATGAGGACGGCTGTCGTCCTACTGCTCACTGCGCCATGCATCCACGCCTTTCCAACAGAGTTCATGCTCGATGGTAAGACACACGGCAAGATTGGCGCCGTTGCAAGCGAGAGCATCGAATGCAGTGAGATCGGCCGGTCAATTCTAGCTCGCGGCGTAAGTAACTAGCAAGCTCGAGGTCCCCTATATGCTCTCATAGCTGACTCACCAACAACTTACTAGGGCAATGCCGTCGACAGTCTGATTGGAACTACACTATGCGTCGGCGTGATAGGCATGTATCACTCCGGGATCGGTGGCGGAGGCTTCTTGCTAGTCCGCGATGCAAAGGGCAAGTATGAAGCCATTGATTTCCGAGAAACCGCGCCGGCAGCAGCATTCGAGGATATGTACAAACATAACCCTAAGCACAGTGTCTACGGTGGGCTTTCTGTAGCTGTCCCCGGCGAGATCCGCGGCTTACAATATGCACACGAGAAGTATGGAGTATGTAACTAGCCCCTTGATAATGATGAAGCACCAGTACTGCGCTAACAATACTCCAGACGTTGCCATGGAAGGATCTCGTAATGCCAGCTGCTAACATCGCACGTCATGGATTCAGAGGTATGAGATGTGCTTGAATCGTACACGTTGGCTTACAACTACTGACACGGCTTATGAAGTGAGCTCGGACCTGGCGCGATACATGGAAGCAACCATAGCTTCAGCGCCGTATAATTTCCTCATCGAGCATCCAGACTGGGCTCTGGACTTTGCGCCCAACGGAACACTGCTGACGCGCGGCGACACGATAACGAGAAAACGCTATGCCGAGTAAGTCAAGTCATATTCATCCTTTTCATGTTGATATTCACTAACCAAAAGATCTATAAAGTACCCTAGAGAAGATTGCTTTGGAGGGACCAGATGCGTTTTATACCGGCCCCATTGCCGAATCCATGGTTGAGACGATCCAGAAGTCTGATGGCATATTGACACTGGACGATCTTCAAAATTACAAAGTCGAGATCCGTGAGCCTCTCAGCATCCAATATCGCAACCACACTCTCAACACCGTTGGTGCCCCGGCTAGCGGTGCTATCTGCTTAGCCAACCTAAAAGTCATGGAACAATACGACGTGGCCGACTGGGCTAACACTAACGTTAGCGTCCACCGATTCGACGAGGTAAGTTACCCATCTCTATATGTATAAAGACAGTCCGATCCATTTACTAACACTTGTACCTAGGCCATGCGCTTTGCTTATGGCGCACGAATGTCCTTTGGTGACCCAATGTATGTGGACAGTGTTCCCAGTCTCGAAAAGGAGCTTCTCGAGACTCGTACTGCCCGGTCAATCCGCAACCGCATCTACGATGACCGCACACAGCCCGTAGAGAGGTATAACCCCACTGGTGAATTCACTAGTGAGGGCCAGGGTACATCACATATTGTCACGGCCGACAAGTCTGGCATGGCAACGACGTTGACGACGACGATCAACCTACTCTTTGGCGCGCAGCTCATCGATCCCAAGACGGGAATTATCTTGTAAGGCTTCATATATGATCTCGATTACCGAATAAACTACGTCTTACGAGCAAAGTGCCCTCTAACTGAAACTCACTATTGTGTAGAAACGATGAGATGAACGACTTTTCTATCCCCGGCGTTCCCAACGAGTTTGGCTTCGCCCCGTCTCCCTCCAACTTCATCCGTCCCGGCAAACGCCCTCTATCCTCAATCACGCCCGTAATCATTGACCGACTCGACGGCTCTCTATATCTCACCGTTGGCGCCGCCGGAGGCTCCCGCATCATCTCTTCTACCACACAAGTCATCTGGCACGTGCTAGAACACGGCATGAGCATGTACGAAGCCTTGGCTCGTCCTCGCCAACACGATCAGTTGGTTCCTAATACGGTCACTTTCGAGTATAAGTTCGATAATGAGACAATCGATGCTATGTTGGAACGCGGACATGTTATCACTCGTGTTAGAGAAGGGTTGAGTGCCGTACAGGGAATCAGATTGGGCGAAGATGGCGTGTTTGAGCCGGCGTCGGAACCGAGACAGAAGAATAGCGGAGGCGTTTCAGTTTAGATATTCGAAGCACATGTAGTTAGAATTGGCTGTAAAGAAAACATAATTAAATGACTAGTATTCTTTAATGTATAGACAGATTACACAAATAACAAGATGAAGTATAGAAGCATAGAAACAAATATAAAAATAATTTACAAGAGGCAAAGGAGATATAAACGGAGAAAGAAAAAAAAAAGCAGTGGAACAATGCACAATGATATAGGCCAAAAAAAAAACACCAAACAGGCGCAAAAGTTAAGTTGTTCGGGTTGTCAAGTCTCCCGATTTTAGGGACAAAGTGCAACCAAACGCTCCGTCTCTTCAAGCCAGCGTGTCGCAAAGACCTGCTCTGTGAATCTGGTGGCGCTCTTGCGAGCACGCAATCTCATAGCCAATGGATCGTCTAATGAAAGCGCCTTCTCATAACCCTCAGCAAACTCCTCGGCGGTTATCGCATGGAAGCCTGTAGGTAGTCCCTCGATCTCCCTGACGATGTCTAGCTTAGGACCGCCGCTGTTATGGACGACAGAGATCAGACCAGCCGCTTCGTACTCGACGACACCGATTCCAAAGTGCTCGTTCCACATTCCGTTGACACCAACAAAGGCTTTGCTGAGCCACATGAGGACATCAGGCCATGGCGCATCGAGAACAAAGTCCACACGGTCCTTGACGCCAAGTTCGTTGACAAGAAGACGTAATTCATAGACTAGCTTGGAGTCTGCGTCGTCCCGCACACTTCCGATAAGAACCAGCCGGGTATCTTTGGATGCTGGCGTTTGGGTAGCAGCAAACTTGGCAAATGACTGGATAAGCAGGCGGTGGTTCTTCTCGGGACGAAATTGCGCGATGCACAGAATAACCTTTTCTCGCTTGGCTTCAGATTCGATAGAAACGTCAATCTTGCTTGCCATTTCCTCAACGGCGCAGGGCGGGTAAACAACAGTTATAGGTGCCACTGATTTTTTGCCGTCACTTGTGCGGTAAGGCGTCCATAATTTGTTGATATGATCCTGTGTCCAAGACGAGTTGGTCATAACAACGTCGACACTAGAGCCAGCACGAGAATAGAGCTTGGCAAAGGCTTGCCAGTATAGCTTCTTAGCAGTTCCTCTCCAGCCAACACCCTGACCAGCATTGACACCAAGACTTCCAGTGGACGATGACGGGTCCAAAGAGGATAGCATATCGGTCGAAATGGTAGGGTAGTGGACATAGGCGCCTGTAGGAACGTTACTGAATAGGAACTTCGACAAGCCGAGCGCAAAGGCATAGCCCATGGTATCGATGAATATATCAGGGACGACCAGTTGGAACGCATCCCAAGCTAGCACAAGTGAGCCAAGCGACTGGCCTAGAAGTGTTGCGCGGGGCCAAGTCGACGGAAGAACCCAATGGCGAGTCGAGAGGTAGAGGAATGTGATTGTCGGCGCATGAAGTTGGATGTTGAATTGGTGCTAGAAACTCGAGGTTAGATTTATATCAAGTATTAAGTGAAGATAGAAAACATACCTTAACTCTAGACAACAACTGTTCTTTGGTGGCATTTAAATCACCAGTGTAGACAACGATGCGTGCTTTAGGCCAGCGCAACTGTGTCGCGCGAATCGCGGCCCATAGGACTCTCTCACCACCGCCTCCAGCATTGCTAAGCCCCAAAAGTTAGTATTAGAACTATAAAGGACATGTGCGCTTTTCGCGATGAACTTACCAAAATGGGTGGAAGAAGCCGATGATTTTGTCTTCACCCCAGGTGCTTGCAATCTCGGCAGCTGTCTTATCAGTGCCGGGAATCACGACGTTTTCCCAGCCATCATCGCTGGAACTCGGTCCCAGTTCTTCAACGGGGCTGAGGATGCTAGCACGGCGGCCAGCCGTCTTAGTACGCAGGTACCAACCGAGCAGAGCACCAGTGCCACGGAGCACTACAAGCACTAGGAACATGTTATAAGCGCCGATAGCGACCAAGGCGAGGCCGACATACAGCGAGCTGTTCCAGCTCACCCACGATACAGACGATGCCGAGTGGCAGGCGGCATCAGGTGACGTGGAGCAGAGCTCCGGTTTAAGAGTATCCATGCTGAGACGGAGTAACGATGATAGAAATGGTGTATATATAAACGGAGGTAGATGTGGCGCTTGGTAAGATTGAGTAGAGAAAGGCGATTCAGGGCTCAGGATCGTGAAGTCTCGAAATAGGCTACTTTTCGGACAGCTCCGGGTAAAGAATGTAGAATAAAAGGCTAGACAAAGAAGAAGCCAAGGTGACCTCCAGGGCCGGTTGAAGATATCTGTACAGAGTGTCTGCTTAATCCAGCTGATTTGGAAGCCGGCGAATCAGCGCTAAAGAATGTGATTGAAAAAAAAAGAACATCCGAATAGACAAAAGACAAAAAAGCAAAAAAAGAAGAGCCTTTTGGTCGCAATCGTGATTGTCACGAGTCGTTGCACTTCAAAGGACCAAAAAGAACAATGTGCTTGAATTGATGGTCGGGATTGGATTGATTAGAAACGACGTTGCCGCTTAATTTGAAGCGTGGCCACCATATAGAAGGTAGTTACTACGCCTACCCCACAAATTATCATGGCTGACTCAGCAGCAGCGAGGCCCGTTACACACCCGGAAGGTACAAGCATCTAGAATGCAACTAATGTGATTTTATTCGACGACAGCTTATGTCAAGTTTTGCAGCCGGCTTACAGAAAAAAAAAGAGCAATTCGGCCTCATTATAGACCCATCTTTAGCTCTCAGCTCATGAAGTTTATCAAAGCCAACCCCTATCACCGTACTAGCCCTCTCTTTGTCTCACTATGAACGCCCTGCGGGCTCAACGCTTGCCCGTGGGCTTCCGCTCACATGCGCTATCTAGTGCCACACGAGCACCCTCGCCTTTCCTCAGAAGCACATCGTCTGTCCTGTCGTCGTTTCCGGCTACTAGTCTGCGCGTATCTGGTGCGCGGAGCTTCTTCTTCGACCCGATATTCCTGCCTGTGCAAGAGGTTGTCAACAACATCCACCACGCTACCGGTATCCCGTGGTATCTACTCATCTCGGCTTCAGGGCTTGCCCACACTTGTATCTTCCGTATGCCTCTCATATGGAAGCAAAGGAAGAAGATATTACCGTTGATGCATGTTCATTTCTTAGCCCAGTCTATCGAGGCTGCGGGAAAGCGTGCATATGGCAACACTCGTCTAGTCTTGGCACCACGCTTGGCTAAAAGTCTTTACAGAAAACTTGGCTGGACAGGTATCAACATCGCCAAGAGAGCTTCAACAGGAATCATACAGGGTTTGTCGTTCTTTTCGTGGCTGTACTCGGTCTCTCTCTTCAGACGACTCACTGGCGGCCTGAGTATCTGGGGCGAGAAAATGGGTGAGATCGACCCGGCTGTTACGACCGAAGGTTGCTTGTGGTTCCAGGATCTATCTGTCCATGACCCCTACTATATTCTACCTATAGCGTCTATGACACTCATCACACTTTCATGGCTCCCTCGCTCTACAGCGGCCTGGAAAGATGTCTTAGGCAAACCAGACCCTCATGAGTCTAGTGGGCTATCACCGTTGCGTCTCCGGTTGATTCGGGTATCATTACTAGCTACCCCGTTGTGGCTAACTGGGTTAGACGCGTTAACGGCAGGCTCTTCGTTGTTTGTTGTGTCTAGCTTGCTATCGTTTAGAGGGGTAAGGAGTATACAAAAGAAGGAGCCCTTTACCAATTTGAGTTACGAGGTACTATCAGATAAGGTTGCAAAGGCAAAAAGATACAAGCCACCAGCAAAGGGAAAGCCAATGAATTGGTATATAAAAGGGGACAGCAAAATCACATCAAAATAGATGGGTTCTACAATGCGGGCGGAACTTTGTATTTTCATATCAATGCATAAATATATAAAAAATATCGATAAATGAAGGAAAGAATAACCACGGCCCATTTGTTGTATAAACAGTGGCGTGCCTGTGACTAAGGATATTGTGATGGTACTAAGAAAGATAAAAAGCGAAGCAAGAAACAAGAACGTCAAAATAATAGATAGGCCAGCCCACACAACGCCAGAAACCCTAGAAATAAAACAGAATATAACCACAATGAGAAACAAGATTTGCAAAAGTAGAACACAAAAAAAAAACTAGTGTTTAGTCCAAGAAAATGGCCAGCAGCACGATCGTCAGGATTACCGACAGGATCAGCAGTAGGAGACAGCTCTTGTTACGGGCAGCCTTTTGATATCTCGCAGCCTGTGCCGTCTCGGTCATAGCACCACGAGTATCATCGCGAACTCGCTCGACGTTGTCCGCAATGGTCGTCAAAGACTCGCCCTGTTCAGCGACGATCTGGTTGACCTGGCGGAATAGCACGTTGATGTCGCTGACACCACGTTCAATATTCTGGATCTCTTCCTCGCGTTCGATAATGAGTTGCTCTTGGAAGTCAACCTCCTCTTGTGGCGCAAGATTGACGAGCTCCTGTTGTTGGAGTAGCTGTTGCTGCGATTGAGAGCCAGGGGAGCCGGTTGCTACACCATCTTCAGCCTCGACGGCAGCGCGGGCCGCATTGACCGAAGCCTTTTCCTTTTCAAGAGCTAGACGCTGAAGGCTCTGGAAGTCGCGCAGTGTGTCCTGAAACTGTGTCGAGACCTTGTTTTGTTCGTATTTTTGTTGTTTCTGTGCAAGGAGTGGTTACTAGGTTAGCGATAATTCCAAACGCCCATGATTATATATGCTTTCCCCACCACTGTAACGTGATCGAAGGTAGCAACTCCAGATTACAAGATTAATTCGAGAGAGGGGCTTGCTACTTACGGAGAGATCATCAAAGTTCTGGAGCTTCTTCACACCATCGCCGAGGTCTTTGCATTGAGTGCGCGACGTCTCGAGAAGCTTGTGCACCCGCTCTCTTACGCGGGCAGTGTCGCGCCGAGTGCCGAGGAGGTTGACATCGGTGCGCAACTGCGAGCATGTGCGCTGGAAAGCAAAAAGGCTACTGCGCAGCTCGGTAAGCAGTTGCTTGAAAGCCGGGTCGTCGCTGTAGGCGGCAGAGCCACTGGTTTGCGCCTCGAGACTGGAGAGCTGATCGAAGGACATGGTGGGATAGCGGAAGCGGTGATAGTTGGGAGAAGAAGAGGGAATGCGTCGAGAATGGAGTAGCGAGGTTCGCCCTTTCTTATCAGCGATGTAGGATTGGGATTCGGTCGGCGCAACAAAAACGTAGTTTTATCGTATCGTTGGTTCGTGAAGCAAAAAGGCCGCAGATCGCATGTGACCTGGCTCTGTAGAAGCGCAAGAGAGGAGACCGAAAGAAGAATATGCAGAGATGCAGCCAAGATAAACCAGATCCCAGCTGTGATGGGAAGCAAAAACAAGAAGCAAAAGTGTGGTGACGTAGGTTGGAATAATAGAAGTGAAGCCTGCGCAGAAAATTGCGAGCATTGTTCAAGATCGTTTCATTAAGGTCCCTTGTGCCTATATCATAAAAGCATCCACATTTCTGCCCCACAAGTAGTGTAGCTTGTAGTGTAATTGTACAGTACGTACACTGACTGGTCCAGCCTAGCGTTATTCTGAGACACAGCCTTGCTCAAAAGTATCAGTCATGTGACAGCTTATAAATATGTGCTGGCTGCTCGCATACTTATGGCTCTACCAAGACAGCCTACTATCGGCACGTGACAGCGAAGGTCCAGTCTAGCTTATCGGTTGCCATGCTTTTTTGACGCTTTTCGCGTCGGGAGCTAAATTTATTTACTTTAGGAATAGGAAGCTGTAGCAACAATAAGTTTTGGTGCCAATTTTTTAGCGGCCTTAGCAGGAAGAAGAAAGAGAGAGCCTTCAACGATATTTTGGCTTCTTCCTATTTTTTCTATGAAGTTTATTTTTTCATTTTATTTTTTGATACCGTGCGTGAAAGCTGTCCCTCGAGCACGAGAACGGAAGGGCCCAAATCTTACTAACAGTCTAACATCATCACGATGGCTCGACGACCTGTTCGCATCCCTCCTTACAAGGACTTCTTGCAGGCGGCGCTGCATCGTCGTTTCATCATCACAACCGGCGTGCTGCTTGCCATATCGTACATAGAGGCTGTGATACTAGCGCCCTGGACTTCTTGTTAGCACCCACCCACCACAAACCTGGCCATTTGTTCCATCGATATATACTAACCCATACATTTTCTCTCCAGACCTCTGGTCATGGTTTCCTATCGGCCCAACTGGCGTACGGACTAGCTTCCTCCTTCTCTCCGGCATCTGGGTGCTCTTCCTGCGCATCAGCCAGTACCATGTCGGCCTCCGTACCTCGACCTCGAGCTTCAACTGCCTCTTGCAGAACGCCCTGAAATTTCAAACCGCCGAGGTGTTCTTTACATACTTGCTCTCGACTGCCTGCTTCTGGCCTGTCTTCATCAGCACCCGCTCCTCTTCGTCACAGATGAATCTCATCCTACACATCGGCGCCGATCGCACCCGTCTAAATGAGAAGCCGCTTTTCCTCGGCTCATATCTCGCCCTGCTGGCCGTGGGCCAGTCACTGTGGCATCTATGGCGGGATGAAGACCGCATGATCTTGGGCTCCGAAAAGGCGGACAAGAAGAAGGCTAACAACGGCGATGCTATAGCACAGCAGATCGCCTTCAGTATTCCTTCTATTCTAATCCAGTCTTTGAGTGCCAGCATCATCATGGTCTTGGTCAACACTATCATCTATCACATCTTCCTACGGTCATTCATCTGGAGCTGGACGCTTTCATTTACCCGTCCTTTCTACAACATGCCGAGAACCAATATGCTGCCACCCTCCTGGCCGCTAACCCTCACCACTATCATCCAGTGCTCATACAGTGGCTTCCTACTCTTGTTCATGTGGCAGCTTAGCAACGCCGCTTTCTCGAGCATGATCGTGAAGGAGCCTCTTAAGAATGGTAACCCTCTGACTTCCGAGTCCAAGGACCCCAATGGCAGTCTGCTTAATGGGCTGAAGAGCAAGAAGCTATCCGCTCGCGTAAGGCTCCCCTCTTTTCTCAAGACGTCAAGCTATGTATATCTTATCATTTAGTCATACTAACCAAGTACTCTGTGTAGTCGTTTGCCATGTGGGAGCTTGCTCATATTGCTCGTTCATTTCCGGATAGACGCAAGGCTATATTCGAGGATATTGAACGTAAAGAGGGACCAGTGTGGTCTCAAATCTGCCTTATCTGCGTTACGACCCTGGATGGAATCAGCAACAAAATCGAGGCTTATGTTGCGCCGCCCTCTGATGCTCCTACAGCACCTCCAGCCCCGGCTGTCGAACCCAAGCGCCGTTCATTTGCTCCTGTCAAAGAAGATTCCATTTTCCAGCCCCAGTCCAAGGAAGTCACTATCAAGGGCGAGCTAGAAAAGGCCATTGGTCATGCCATTACCTCCGGATCACAGACATCAATTGGATTGAGCCCCATCGCTCGCAAAACACTCAAGCAAGCTCGTGACCGTCTCATCACCAAGGAACAACAGGAAGCCATGGCACCTGAACATGTAGCTTCATGGTTCAAGCAAATTGCATTGAAGGTTATCGAGAATGAGTACATCGGTCCCTTCTTCCGTGAAGAATTCAACAAACGTTTCACCACCATTGTCTTAGGCACACCCTTTGCAGAAATCAGTCTGTACATCAACGCCGCGACTGCCCTCAGTAACTTGGCCGTTTCTAGCTTGACCGAAGACAAACTCGGCAAGGTATATCTCGACATTGGCAACCTAGTACGTGCCTTTACCGGAACTATTCTGAACATTGAGGGTTTTAAAGAATCCCTCCCGCTACATTGGACGGATATCAAGGGTTCGCGCGAAACGCCAGAGGTCGATTCTGTTCTCGACGAACTCAAATTTGGCCTACGTGCTATCCTAGCCGAGTTCGAGCCCTACGCTACCGATCTGCGGTTGACGCAGACGGATCTTAGATTAGCCAAGGAGGCTGCTTTGGAACGTGTGGCCATCCCGCCCGTCGTCGATGTTGCGGCAGAAATTCCAGAACCGGTAGTAGGTTTTGGTAGAGATGAGATGCAGCAGATTCTGTAAACAAGTAGACTCTCCCCATTTTTTCTTTAATTTCTTGGTTTTTTTTTTATGGAGTGTGAGTTCTTTCTGTTTCTTGGTTACTCATATCAGGTTGTCATTTATTCCGGTTTTTATTCAAAATAGACAGTTATACTTTTAGTGACTCTATAACTACAGTTAACCTAATGATATTTACATCGTAAGCTAAGTGCTCAACTCTATACATACTCAAAATAGTATCTCATGGTTGATGATGCTATGTAGGCTAAAATGATACTACATGTAGTAAAGCTTGGAAATGTATGATGGCTACCGGTTCTTTGTGTAAAAAATGAAGTATTTGATAAGTGTTGTGCCAATATTATTATATAAATGCGCCACACATGTGTTGGACCTTTCAACTATTTGGATCCATCACCAATTTCTTATTTTATAAAACAGGTTAAAATGCAGCTTCGTCGTACATGTATCATATTAATTAATAAAGATAACAAAATATAGATGCATAGCTATATATTTTTCTAACAAAATCCAACCTAGGTAACGTTTCCTATCTAGTAAAACCATATCAACTTAACCTTTCTTTGTCGAGGGTTTTTTTTTTGAAGCCCAATGTCATTGTGTCACCATTATTCCGATGTAAAAAATGTTATAGGTAGCTAAAAATAAAATTTAAAAAATAAAATTAGATGTAGATGTATATTCAAATAAAACAAGAAACGAACAAAAATCACAATGCAAAAAAGTAAGATGAAATAAATTTTGAAAAAAAGGAGAGAGATATATCATACACCGCTTTGTTTTTAACGCTTTTACGTACGAAAATAAACTAAACTAACTATATAAAAAAACAAAACAAAAGAGAATATCAAATAACTTAACAAAAAAACCAAGTTTGAAAGTGTAAAACAAAACAAAAACAAAGCAAAACGAATAACGACTAAGTGGAGTATTTAAAAAGAGACGAAATGTGAGGATATTGGTTAAAAAGGAAAAGAAAATGAAGTTTAAAAAAAGAAATAGTTAAATAGTTCATAAAAACGTAGAAAATCTGAGATTCCGAGGGGGAGGGGGGGAAGGGGGCGGGATATGTAATATGGTATTTATACTAGAAATCACCAGTATAGTAGTGTAGATAGGTGAGTTAACGGATAGTGAAAATAGTGTAAGAGTGATAAAAAAGTGCAAGAATTGAAGATATGAGAATGGGGAATATGAATTATAAAACAAGCAGTAATCTTCAGAAATAAAAAAGGAAATAAAAAAGGGAGTAGCACAAAGAGATGTTGGAGTGTACGTCTATCTATATAATGAGAAGGGGTGAGAGAATGAAATCATTTCCGCCCACTCCATTGCTCATTCTTTCTCTTGGGTTTGTTTACACTACTATTATATATGTGTTGTATCTTTTTGAATGGGTGTGGTTGATTCGTAGACCAGCTTGAGACCGTTGTGATCTTAGTTGCGGCGTACCCGGTGCCAAATGCGCTTCATCATTCCTCGGTCCTGCTCCATATCTAGATCAAACGCAGCAAATTGCCTCTCGATGTTCTCTTTGGCAAACGATGAATCACGAGATGAAACGCCACAACCAGGGTCAGGTATAGCAGCCGCAGCTCCTCCTACGATGGTAGTCGAGTAGCCTAAGCCTGACGAGTTTCCAGCAATAGCTATTGGCGTGGGTGAATGAACGTTACGCTCACCAGGGATGCTACCGGAAATTGTCGATGATGCTGATGATGATGTCAGAGAGCGCTCGTAGGTCACTGATGGCATGGCACGACGATGTGTTGGGACCGATGGTGAAGGTTGACGACTGGTGTTTTGGCTTGAAGGTAATGAAGAGGAAGCACTCGTCGCCACAATTTGAGTCTGCCAACCATACATCTGGTCATCATCTGAGCGTAGATCAGGCCGAGTGAGAGTCATGCGAAGAGTCATCTCACGCGAGGCTAATGTTGCCTCAAAGTCAGTTGTCGGCTTCGGCATGCGTTGAAGAGCCTGAGGGGTGGCAGCAGTATTGTTATGCACAACAACCACAGGCGAACGTGAGTTGCTATTCATGCTAATACTAGCAGAGACCGTCTCAGGTCCCACAAGAGTAGGCTTGATAGTTGATGCCGCCGACGCAAGAACTTGCTTCTCGATTTCTTCACGCTCACTGTTCTTCTCAGGCGGCGTTTGTGGTGTAGGCGGGGCTTCAGAGTCATGTGTAGATCGGAAATCATCTTCATCCCCGCTGCAGGTGGAGGACTTGTCGTCTTCCAAGAAGGTGCAGAGCTTTTCATCAAGCATGGTTTCTCTTCTCTTGTTTGGTAACCGGGTCTTGGGTGATACCATGGACATAGAATCATGGAAAGATGAGTCTAATGAAAGCGGTAGAGCAGGCGACTTCGGATCCGTCGCATCAGCCGGGAATCCATACTCGACAACCTCATCGAATTTCTGAGGCGAGGCAAGATACAATCTGAGCTTAAGACGAGCATTGGGGTCAGAATAGTGAGCGGTCTCATCAATAGGACTGATAGGGCTAATAGGTCCCATCTGGTCGGAAAGAGAAGTAGAATGGCGAGGTGTCATCAGTGATAGGGCTCGTGATCTGCGTTTGTTTTGAACACTGGTAACAGGACCATAAGGACCAACTTGTATAGTTGGTGCATAGTCCTTGCTTCCACTTTGTAATGGCCGACTGAAGGGTATCTTATTTATAGAAAGATGTCTGCGGAATGATGGCTTAGCCTTATTTGAGCTTGCGGGTAGCTGTGTTCTGAGATTATGGTGATAGTCGTCTAAGTGAAGCTTGAGATCAAGGTCTTCCTCTTCATCCAACCACCGAAAGCTATCGATGAAAGCGTCCTTTTTAAAAGAAGATCCACCTAAAGTAGCCATTGGGGTGCTTAGGCTTGGTCTATGTCCACCAACAGCAGCCGGCGATGTCGGCGTTTGCCGTAGCGATGGCCTCTCGAGTCTCGACATTGGAGAAGTAGGGACAGCAGCAGAAGATGGGATCGGAGATGCCGGCAATGTTGTGACAGCAGGCGAACTCAAGGGCGAACCACTACTCTCAGTGGGGGACAGTAACACTGTGACGCGTTTGTTGAATGGGTTGTAGAGGTCAGTGTCTCCGTCTTCGATAGTAGCACCAAAAGATGATCTTCGGCGCTGAATCGTGCTGCGTGGGCTGGTCACGAAGCCTTCTTCGCCGTACACACTTTGCGGAGGGGTCGGATTTGACGACGGACGACGGCGTGTCCAATCGAGTACAAGACGGTCGGTGGACGTTAGTGTCGGTGGTCTAGTAGGTTTCTTGCGGTGTCGAGCAGCAATGTTTTGCTCCTCGAGGTCAAGATGGCGACGTTTGATCTTGTCTGGGAGACTGGCGTAGAAGGAGGAATCCAACGAGTTTGCTCGAGATTTCCGGCGACGGACAAGCTCGCTGATGTTAGCAGCGGGCAATGCGGAGGGCTTGACACGGATAGTCTTCAACTTGCGGCCGGGGGTGGGGAAGATGTTGGGAGACTGTAAGTCGTCTTCGTCGCTGGATGTGCTGATCACGGCTTCGGGAGTCTTTGGGCGCTTAGTAATGATTGGTGCTGGTGGTTGTGGCACTGGCGAAGCACGAGACTGGAGGATGTTTGTAGGCCGTGACGATGGAGAGTAGCTCCGCGGAGAGACCGGACGAGAACGTGAGTGTGGGCGGTTCCGAGAGCCGGGCCGTGGCGAGTAAGCGTTGTGTTGCGAATCTTCGGAAACGCGGGCCTTGACAAACTGTTGACGCTCGCCTTCGGTAAAGTACTGCAAAAAAACAGACATGTTAGAATGAGTTGGTTTGGGGGAGATCGAGCATGTATGGCGATAGTAATAGAAGGCAGTGGATTTCAATAAAAGGGATATCAAAGTGGAGAGAAAGGACCCCAGCAAGTGCCTCCGCAAGGGATGATAAAAAAAGAACAAGATAGCGATTGTTTGTCATGCAATTCTTATCCGGCAATAGCATCAGGAACTTCCCATGAGCTGCATCGGGGAGAAGCGAAAGATTGCTGGTTCTACAGGTCCTGATGTCGAGATAGAAGTCTTACATGCAGCTTGCAGGTTTCTTGGCACAATAACTCAAGATTGTGAAGTCAAGCAATGAGGGGAAGGCAGAGTGGGAGGTCGCGATAGAAGAGAAGAAGAACGAGAAAGAGAAAGGTAGAGGGGCATTCATTAAAAACAAGGAACAGCGACACCCGTACGTCCGTTTTCTGCCGTTGTATTTTATGTTTCATTCGCTGAGTATCGCTCTTGCTGACTAGACAAGTAGCAGCACAATGCGACCCAACTCGAATGAGCAAGAGGAACAAAGACAGATAGCAAAAAAGCAGGAAAAACAGCAGAGATAATGGTGCGCTCGGAGAATTCCCGATTCTGCAGCTCTTTCCATCTCTCTTTGTTAGCTTTGACAACAAGAGCATTGGCTGTCGTTTTCAAGTCTGGATTGGATGGCATTGTCCGCTCCAGGTTCTAGGATCCTGCATCGACTTCGAATCACAATCCCAGACAGAACCGGCCAGCCAATTCTAGCCAGCTCGCCCTATACTTTCTATTTCTATATTTGAAATCGAACCTTGGTCCGAAGAAATGCCAGTATAAAGCTTATAGCATACAAAAAAATAAAGTCTCAGTGGTGGTGCAGAAAAAAAGTACTTGCCTCGCAGCTATTGTGTTCCTGTTGTAACTGTCACTCACCACTAGCTCTGGTGGCGGAAATGGGACAATTAAATGCAGGAACAAAAACGCTAGCCTATAAGAAGCAGCAGAACCACTAGCTCTGGTCCAAAAAGGGAAATAAGCTGGATTGCTGGTACACAAAGTGCAGCACAAACCAAAACAACAACAAAAACTATCACCACACCATCACTGCTTTTCCTCTGTGACAGAAGATCGATGACGACGTTATTGCAGTCACAGTCGTAGCAACAGTGGTAGCGACAGGTGATTCACGGATCGCTCGCTTTGATCATGCATGCGCTTTGGGCCTGAACTGCGCTTCGTTCTGTTCTGACACACTATGCGCGGCTCTTGTTGCAATTGTAGTGCAGCAAAGATAGCAAAAAAAGGTATGAAGTAGCAGCAACGTAGCTCATGGTAAGCAGCAAACAAACAAATAATGCTAAAAGGGCCACTGACGTTAACGTTGTCGGGAGACCAGGCAACGCAACAAGCAAGCAAAACCAAATAAAGACAAAAGCTTTTTTTGTTTCTATGCAACGGCTGCGGCATGAACTTGGGCAAAGCAAAAGGTATTAAAAAAAAATAAAGTAGATGGAGGGAGAAAATGAAAAGTAAGGAAAAAGGGAACGCCCGAGCCACCACCAAGTCTCAGCTTGAACAATAACTTTCGCTCGCTGTAAATCTGCCAAGAAAATACAAATAGAGATGCAAACCCAGGCGGGGGCGAGTTAGGCCTAGCTCGGGTCAGGAGCCGCTTTCAGGCCTTATAAAAGCTATCTGGCCATTTTCTCAAGACAAACCAGTAGCCAAAAAGTGGGCCTTTTGACTGCCCTTGTCCACCACTAAACTTAGCAGTGTTTTCCCCCTTCTATTAGTACAGCATTGTTTTTTATGCCCTGTTGAGAAATTTCTTACTTAGCCAGCCTGCCTGTATTGAAGCTCTGAATAAAGGCAAGACAAAGCCTCAGCCAACTAAGCTCACTAATGCTAATGCTAATGCATGCAGTAAATATGATATGGGGAAAAAAGTCGCTGGACCAGCCTTCCTTTACTTGACATGCCAATATTGGCACGTGCCCAGGTATCAGAGTCCAATGTTGCTGTCCAATATAGCACCCCAAATACCATGACATACATATACATGTATGTACGTACATATTGGCTATGTATATGCTACCAGTTCCTCACTTAAGAAACGAGCCACTGTGATACTGTTCTTCGGTAGCAGGAACAAAGACAGACTGTCACGCCAAACCAGGGGGGTTCCCTCTTTTTGCCCTTTTGGGGATTGTTGGCGCATTAATGGATCGCTCATTGGGATGGTCATGCATATGCAACCCAGGCACACATGAACGTAATTATGACTGGATAGGAAAAGCAGAGATCTGGACAATCCACTAGAAGGACGAGGAAAAAAGGGGAAAATTGAGTAAAACAAGATAGACACCTGCATGGGGTCCCTGGTCTGGGGCTCCCACTAACGATCTTCCTATTTTCCATAAGAGCGAGAGAACGAGAATGCTACAAGGAGAGGATGACAACTTAGAAGAAGCAGCCACTTCACTAGACAGGCAGCTATCGACCAAGGTCATCTTAAGATAGAGGAGAGGAAACATGTCCTAGACAGGGTCCTCGATCCACTCGCATCCAGGTCTCTCAGGAATCTCAGACTTCAAGTCAGCCGCCAGACAAGCTTCTTAGCGACTAGCGCAAAAGTTTCGTTAGGCGTCCGCAAAGGCAAGCCAAGAACAATGTCTGCAGTATGTGAAGGTATAATCCAGTTTCATTCTTGGAGGTGCGGGGAAATAGAGAAACAGGATAAGACCGGCGAAGAAAAAAAATATCATGTTCAAATCTTTCCTCTAGCGAGGCGGTTTGAGTGTTGTCTGAACCGTAGATCACAGCTTGTTGGCTACAGCAGACCAAAGGCAACATGCAACTTTTTGGGGCTTGCCCATCTCTATATCTTCCCTGGTCAAAGTCGTTCTCAATCTAGCCATGGCCAGCACCACCAGCTGCGTCTCCTTGAAGCCAACGGACAGAGACGCGTGCCAACTAGTACTTGGCTGCCATATTGAATATTCAACCCGGTCTCGCTTGCGTCGATTAGTTTGACATCCCTGCACCAAATCATCGATCCATACTACACTTGTAATTGGGACCAGATCATGCCAGATGCAACAATGACGATAATGATCGAAGCGTTAACCAATATGAATATCCAACGCAAAAGAAAAGACGCATTTTCAAGCTAGAAGAAAGAAGGCACAAGTAGACAAGCAAGGAAATGGCCTGTTGGCGTCAAAAAAGACATGTTGGTATCGATCACTTCCTCAAGTAGCTTAAAGGTTAAGTTGTGAAGTTGTGAGCGACGCAAATTTTTGCCATTCTAGTTTCTAGTGCGTATCCCACTCAATAGTTTCTCTCGTCAATGTGTTTTTTGCTCGCTTTTCATATGGCTGAAAGAAGACAGAAAATAGAGAAAACATCGGAGTACAGATAGATAATTGGAACTTGACTTCACACGACGGCTCCTTGCTGGAAGCCACAAACACGTGATTCGGCAAGTAACCTGCTGCGATTCACACCAGTCCAGTCCAGTCTGTTTCCGCTGCCAACGGCTTTAGGGTCAGGAAGAACACGGCCCATTGGGATTAAAGTGGAAGGAACACTAGACTTCCATGACGTGGATCAGGGCGATGAGAGGCACAAAATATTACATCCCAACAAAGCTGTAGAATTTTTTCTTGTTTTCGTTCAAATGATGATCAAGCCGCAAAGTGTGTGGCTTATTGCAAAAGTGCCCCAGCCGATCAAAAAGGAACTTGCCTCAAGCAGCTCAACTCAAAGCTAGGAGACTTGTGTTGTATGTTTTGATCACCAGCAGAGGGGGTATCGCAATCGAGCATGTGAATAGGAGGGGAAAGAAGGAGCTCTGAGGTCGGACAACTCTGTACAATCTCATTGGCCACTCAAGTTTTGGGACCAAGTAAGCGCCGTCCAGCAAAATGTGGCTGTTTAACCATGGAACAAACCGACCAGACTAGGCCGTATTGGCAATATTGTAGAAGATGCCCTCTAACTTCTTTGTACTAAGCTAGTGACTTCACTAGCGAAACAAGAGGTCAAGTTTGGCTAACACAAAGCAGGCTTCTTTTTGACTTCGAAAAGAACCAAACCTGAAATCAGGATTGGATGAGAAGGATTAAACAGTGGGAACCGTTATGAAATACAATATCCTGAGTAATGGGTTGGGGAACAAAGCGAAAAGTAACATACCTTGCGTTGAATCGTTGGTGGCAGCATCTCAAAGTCTTCGGCCGAGAGCTGTGCTGGAGGCACTATGCGCCGGGCTGAAGCCGGTGATGATCCATCCGACATAACTGTAGCAATCGTAGAATTTGATGGCGTGTGGCCATGGCTAGTGTACTGAGCCTGCTGAGCACCGGACGGCTTGAGCGAGCCATAGGATGTCTGATGCGTCATGATCGACTGAGATCTCGAATGCGCTAATCCGTGAGAACTGCCCATGATAGCTACTGAAGTACCGACAGGAGACACCTGTGGGCGGCCTATGCCATCAACAACAGCTGCAGCGGCGCGAAACTTGAAGCCTAGCGCAGAGGAGCTTCTACTACCACTTCCGACACCACCTATCCCTATATCCGAGATGGCAGCTGCAGCCACGGCGGCTGCGGCCATGCGTCCCTCAAGCACACCAGAGTCAATGTCACCGCCGATTGGGATCGAGATTGCCGGCGTCAGTACAGGTGTAGCAATGGCATCATGCACTAGGTGGTGATGTGCACCAAGTAATGATGACCCGGTGCGGCGCACATCAACAACTTCAGGGCGGACAGCCGAGGCACGCATAGTGGTGACAGTAGCAGTAGTGTATACAGCCACAAGGTCACTAGCCGTGAGAATGCTGATGCGGTCGTCGACGGGGTCAGTGTCCAAGACTTCGGAGTCGGGCCGAGATATTACAGTTTTGGCAGTGCCGGCTGTAGATAGATGCTTGATACCGGCGTTGAGGTTAGAAATAGATGTAGCCGGTGGCTGAGTTGGTGGTTCAAGGCCAAAGCCAAAGTTGAAGTCGAGGTCGAGGTTGAGGTCGAGGTCGAGGTTCTGTGCCCTGGAGACAGTGGGAATGATCTGAGATTCGTCGTTATCTTCTACTTCCTCGGCTACTGGAGCTTTATGTAAGTCTTCGGAAGACAGTTCGTGGCCGGCGTTGACAGCAGTGCTATTCGATGAGGGTTTCACTATGCTGTTGCCGGCAGCAACTGGTCTAGAGCTTGGTTGGCCAAGAACCGGAGCCAATGCGTGGGCAAGGGCTAGATCCGAATCTAGGCTTGGAACAAAGCCGTTCTCGGTGTCGTTGTCGCTATCGTCGTGTATGGTTGGTGGATATGCTTGAATCGTAGGCAGTTTTTGCTGTTCGTGAAGCGGGTGCGGGTGTGGGTGCTGGCGATGGCTGATAGAAAAGGACCGCAGATGAGCGAGAGACGAGGCCCTCACTGGAGACGCGGTGGTTGTAGCAGAGGCCGTCTGGGCTGCAGATGTTTCGAGAGGAATAGTACAAGATAGCGCAGGCGGTGGCGTTGGCAACGGCGGCTGAAGACCCGGCGAGCGTGGCGGTGGTGCCAGAGAACGTCGTCGAGAAGACGCAGCCTGCTGGGATCGTTTACGCAGCTTCTTGATCTTGACTGGGCTTGGAGGAGGACCGGCAAAGGACGCAGCAAACAACGCTGGATGGGGAGCAAAAACAGAGAGCGACGAAGACGATGTCGAAGCTGCAACAACTGAGGAAGAAGAAAACGGCAGCGGTGACGACGGCAGCACGGTGGGGGAGGATAAGGAATAAGAGAACTGCGAGTTGGCAGTGCTAATGCTAGAGAGGCCAGGCGGCTTGGTCTTCAACCTGGAAGGCTTGTGAGTTCTATGAAACCACGCTCTCCTGGTGTGCACTGGAGCCGAGAAAGCTGGTTTGGTTACAGTAGTGTCCGGCACTACTTGCAGGGGATGAAGAGAAATATCGACAGTAGAGTCTGCAGTACCGTCTGTAGTACTGCTAGTAGCACCAGCAGCTGTAGGGCCACTAGTATGGGCGCTAGCAGTAGCAGTAGCAGTAGCGGTAGAAGTCGAAGAAACTGCACTGAAAGCTGCTGTTGCATCTGGTGCTGGGAGCCGGTTTTGGCGCGGAAGGCCCCTGTCGATGTCCTGATCCTGGGTCTGGGCCCTGCTATCGCAGCCGGGCCCAACCCTGGTCGTAATTATTATAGAAGGGCCCAGGATGTCAGCAGCAACCGTCCTATTTCCAGTAGCACTATCTGCTGTAACAGTCACAGTACTCTTTTTCCTCTGGCTGGACGAAGCATCACGAGTGCTACCATTACCACTACTATTATTCCTAGTATTGGTATCAGCACTAGCACCAGCATCGGCATTAGCATCAAAAGCCGTTGCCGTTGCTTTGCCTACGCCAGATATCTCGATTTCACGCCTAAGAGGGAGGGTTTCTCTCTTGGTATTTTTCTGTCTGCCACTCGTGGTAATGCTGTTGCCGGCATCAACGTCGTCATCTTGCGTTTCGCGAGCCATGGTCGGCGTCATAGTCGGCGGCGGCTTCTTGGATATGCCCCATAGGCCGTGGTCACTAGTAGCATTTGACATAGCAGCCAAGTCAGTGGTTAATGCTGATCCTGTCTGGGGCAGACTACTCGCTGCGTGTGTTGATAAGCCCATGCCGAGCACTAATATGGTGTGTTCCAGTTGCCGTGGTGGTGGTCTGCCTGTCTGCTATATTTGGCTATAGTATCAATAGATAGATCCTTGATAGAACCTCGATACAAAAACAGGCAAACGATAAATCAGAAAATAAAGCCAGCACTTTTCTCTTTTTCTGTAATGCCAAAGTGACTTGGTTTAAGATTGGACTACCAGGCCCCGGCTTCGTGAATGGGCAATGGGCGCTACTGTGTTTCTTCTCAGCTCTTTCTCGGAGAGATAGGCCTATTTTAATGATATAGATTGATCGGAGCTAGCAAACCAATTCAACTTGTCTGTTTTGGCTAATTTCGCAGCAAGTGCTTGACAGCGGACGTATAGAGCCGAAAGTAACTGGCGAGGGGAGGTCCAAAAAGGCCAGGAACACTTGTCGTGGTTGACAGGGCTATAGAAGGTATAAATTGTGCTGTGTTGTGCTCTACTATGCCGTCGTTATGCTGGAATATGTGATATGTACGATGAGGTCAACTCTATGTTATTGCTATTGGTCTCGCTTAGATCTCGTCACCTCCGTGTTGATTTGTCCAACTCGCCTTCAAAAATCCAAGAACCGAATATCACTCTCCGCACCAAGAGGCGGCAAAAGAGGACGAGCCCAGTAAGTCTGGCTCACGCCTCCTCTTTCTAATTTCTGGAGGGGAGGAGAGGCAGCAGGAGGAGCCAAAGACGGATCACTGCAAGATGGACTGCCTGTCAAGGTTGTGTTGTGCGATAGGCTCAAGAACGAGGATAGGAGGTTTTGCCGTAGTAGTTCTCAAGAGGCAGATAAAGCACCGCTAGGAGGGATTTGCTGGCGATCAGGCTTGGCCCAATGCCAGAACAAGTGAACAGGCTTAGATGGACAAGTTGTCAAGGTGGAATTTTACGTTTGGGGGTTTGCGGTGTTCTTGGAGCATAAAGATCCCAGTTTCACATCTATCATCCAGGGACTTGAGCAAAGAGAGAAATGCCGGAAAACGGAAAACGAATAGCGAAGGAGGAGGGAATATATGATGCTCGGCTAAAGAGACCGTAGACAGACAGACGACGCGGGATGCTGATCAACCGTCCATAAAAAACAAATAAAAAATAAATGAAAGGAAAGGAAAATCAGGTAAACAAGAGGACACTGTAATCAAAAGTCACGATAGTTTCAAGTTTGGCTATTCTCGAAAATCCAAGAAAAAAAACAACGCTCACAACAAATCAATAGAAAGAAGAAGAGAAGTCAGAAAGATGTGAAATAAACAAGAAAATAAAAAAAGGTGGAATAAATGCAAGAGCCATAAAATACTTAAGCCAGCTTCTCTTTACAGAATGGGACTTCTCCATATCAGAAATAGTAATACTACCAAAGCTGCAATTGCAATTCCCAAATCGCAGCTGCCACTATGAGATTGATGGCTTTATGAGTGCGACTAACCACTATCAGAAGCTCAGCAGCATATTAAAATAGGCTCTTACAATAAAAGCCACATGCAAGCAAGCATCCACGAGGCAAGACAATACAGTAAATAAGAATAATATGTAACCACAAATATACTATACATGGCTTTGTTAGTTCGTACATACAGATTGGGCCGGTGTTGGTGTGTATTATTGTGCATATTACCTTGCATGTGTTTTTTGTATTCATATTGCCTGTCTGCAAACGAATGCACACCACCCATCGATATTATCCATCCTGTCCCAAAAGTTGTCTATTCAAATTCCAGTTGTGTCTACTCTAGGCCGGGCCAGGCCAGGCCAAGTCTAACCAACCGGTATCTACGGTTCTTCTTTCTATCGGTTGTTGCTCTCTACGTCCTCCTAGTGCAAGGCTAGGGCCTGGCGTTTATGGTTGTATTAGAACGAAGACCTAGTCCTAGCCCAGTCATCTTCTAGCTGCAATCTGCCTGCGATCGAGGCTGGTTTTTAGACGTGCAGTCACAGTGCATACGCACGCCTCTTTTTCTTTTCATCTTCCTCTCCTACGACAAACAGGAAATCATACTACATGCATATGCATACATACACAACTACAGCCTATCCAAACATCGCCAATTGCTATAACCAGAAACATGCTGCCTCAGACTGTGACCCAGATATCAGGCAAGACCCCTTCTCTGGTCCCCTGTGCTCCAGTTGTTCAATAGTATATCATGTTCGGCGACTAGACATTACAAGACACTACAGCCGTAATATCATGTCATCTTGGTACCTACTATCACTCATTCCTGGTGATGCTCCAATGTGTGATGTGATATGGATGTGACAGGCCGCAAAGAAGGGGGCGGCGTCCCTGGAAGCCTGGTTTAGTTCGAGCCAACGCAAACATTAGAAATACCAAGTTGGATAGATCTTAGTTGCTAGTGGACATGCGTTTGCATGGCATTCTGATGCTGATGAGATATTAGTCGACACCATATGTATATTACAGCCAGTTAAGTCGTAAGTACTGTGTGTACTAAGCATGTTTGTGTTTACCACTCCGTTTCCAGACACCGCCTTCTCCAACGAAAGGCACGAGAAAGAAGCCAATACGTTGTAGAGCTTTGGTCACCAGAGGGTTTGTTCGTTTACCAGCCGGTCTAGAAGGGAAAAAATCTCGATTTCAATAGTCAAGGTAGCACCGCTAAGCAGCAAGTAACTGACCACTGCTTTAACCAGTCCACGCTAGTTAGCTGCTATTTCATTGCGTTTTATTTATTTTCTTTTGTCTCAAGGTGGAAATAGAGCTCTAATAGCTATGTAGCACCTCGGTATCCTGAGATACACAGCCCTGAACTAATACTACTTCCTAGCAAGTAATAAATAGTGGACTGAACTAAGAACAAACAAAAAAGGAAAACGGGAAACGGGAGATAAATAAACAACACGAAAACTCTCGACATGATCGAAAGCAGAGTCAACGAACCTGTACACAAGCGAACGCCCCTGGGTCACGCTGTCGCCTGTATATTCGCCTGATCCATGGAACGAGCCCTTGTGTGAGTGAGACCTTGCTAGTAGGTTCAGAATAGACAAAAAGTTGGTTGAACTAATGGTCTTTTTCTGTACTGTTTGATTTTCTACTTACACGCTATAACCCTAACCCTTTACAGCCCCATCCATCTTGCTATGATTTACCGATACGGTAATGATTTGCTAGAAAGATTTGTGTAAGTTTGTGCATTAAAACCTCAATGCAAAGCACTGACCTTTTTTTCTTCTTGTATTTATTTTCATATTCTCCTCATATTCTCCTAGATCGATCAATAAATGTATCCCCGCCTATATTCCATGCCACAGATGAGAAATAAAGAATCCAATATTTGTCTGCTGGATAGGAAAGCGGATTCCTTCTATATATTCTCTGCTATATAACAAAGGAAGCCCACATGAGCCTTTTATCAGTATAATCAATTCAGTGAGGTGTTTCTTGCTTGGTTCAGAAGGCTTCTCCAGGTTCCTGCTGGATCCTCACATGAGGTCTTTTTTATTCAACAAATTTTTAATTTTCTCAAGCTCGATTCAGCTTGAAATACTGAGTTGATTAGCCTAGAATAGATCAGTTCTTTTTTTTTCTGTCCATGTTTTATTCCCCGATATCTCCCTATCGGAGAAAAGAATGCCAAACAACAACACAGACAAATATACCAGTACACACTAGTATTGGCAGTGTAAACTTGAACTAGACAGCTAAGAACACGAAGCATTAACATACTAGAAGGTAAATTATCCGTGCTTCTATAGGCACTGGTATGTACTACCGTATATATATGTACATCTGATATAGCATGAATCAGAATATACATGTACTCCTCGCTGGTAAATACAAGAGGTTGACCTTCATTTTCGTGCATGGGCCGTATCGCCAAGGCATAAAGAACTCATCTGCCTCTTCTACTTGTCAAAACGACAGGCAGAAAACGAATTAAACAAAACAAAGCCCCATACACTAGCAGTGTTCTACAGTTGGTTCTAGCTTGTGACTAGACAGTAGTGCCGGATTAAAAGCTTGCTGCGAGATGGCAACCCGGAGCCGGAGTCGGCGTATAGATGCGATATTGTTATGAGTATGAGGAGGAGAAGGAAGGGAGCTCGATGTATATCTGTGTGTTATATGCAAGTCCCTTTTTCTTCTGTCTTTCTCGTTGGTTGTTACATACAGATGTACAGATTATACGCAAGAGATCTGATCGCAACCTTTGTTCTGATTATTTGGCTACAGCCTCAGCTTCAACCTCTTCCTTTTTATGCAGACAACCGGCGCACAAAGTCAAAGTAACAGCCCAAGCCATCTGTTCGCTCCATTGTGATGTATGTAGAACCCGGCTGAATAGCTTCTCTTCCGTTCTCCAATTATTCTTATATCTATATGATACGACATATAACAAAAGTACGTAGGAATTCAAGGCTTAGAGCCCTAGAACACGGGAATAGAAAAAAGGCCTACCGTCTACCAAGGACCCGTAAGTTACAATCGCACTGGAGCTCCTTCCTTCTTGCTGTTATGCATTTGTCTCTTTTCTTCCTACCGAGGAAATTTTCACTAGGAATGGTCTGTGTGGTATATTCCACCGTGTTCTCTAGTTCCCACATACCCTTAGCAAGAATTTGGGTCGTGTGTTGTAGGTGATGTCCGGAACTAGTAGAACTGCTACCATGTCTGTGTGTATATGGCCGAGTTCTAGGAAGGGGGGGAAGAACGAGAGCTCTGGGTCTTTTTTTCGTCTTCTCTTTTTCTCTCGCTTGAGCTAAAGGATCGCAGCTTTGCCGAGGAACAACCACTACTTGCCGTTGGTGTCTATTTTTCTTTCTTTCTTCTTCTTGGGATTGTCGATAGGAAAGCTCAACCGAGTGTATATGAAAGACCACGAGATGGGGATTTCGAATCCGTATCGTGTTGATGGGAGAGAAGATCTAGTTCTCTTGGTACAGACTAGTTTAGTTTTGGAACTAGCTATACCGAGAACCTTTGGCTGGGCAATGCAACCTCACACCGCATCGCCGAAAATGCAGGAGAAAATGGAAAGTATACAGAAGTAGCACAAATTTGGGACAATACGCACTTGTTACTAGAACCTGATATGTACAATGGTATCGTATAACACTATGCACGACAGCCAGCTGAGCGAGATAAGCCGGTGGATGATAAATCTTGGCACCACCACCACCAACAACAACAACAACAACAGTGAGCAATTACATCCATTAGGCAGTTATAGACTTGATTCAAATATAGAGGGCTTGAGGCCGCTATTTTATGATTGCGTGTCTATTTTCCCTATTCAGGAGGAGGTAATCACAGCGACTTGTCTTCTCCTCGCCTCGGATGTTCTTCTGTATTTAGTAGTCTCTGTGCCACTCTTTGTTGGCCTCAATAAATGTTTTGAAACATGAATACGATAACCCATCTCATGATTCCTCTCAAGCTAAAATGGATGTCTACGTAATAAGCATAAAACCAAGTAATGTTATCATATCATCCTTTTTTCCCAGTGTTTCTTAGCACGCATATCTACATGTAGCTACTGAGTCTTGAGCTATACTATATCCTGACTAGCCCCGAAAGCTTTGACAGCGGGCTAGAATGAAACTAAGATCGCTAGGGCTCGAGGCGTTCCGTGAACAAGTTTTGGCCCCCTCCTTCTTTTTTTTTTTTTTTTTTAATTCATTAATCTTATGGAGCTAAAGAGCTATGAAGATGTTGCCCCCTCCTTCATTTTGGAGTTGGACGCTGTCATACAATCCCTAGAAGAAGCTTCTTGTTCTTCTGATACTTTGGTGGGTTCGAGACATAAAAAACCTCGATACCATCCTGCGTTCTTTTTGCTGGACGAGTGCCTGGTTCGACACCCATTTCGCAATGACAACAAGCCACATGGCTCTCTTTGTTATTCGTCGGTTGTTTCCGCCACGATCAACATGTCACAGTTAAAGTGGCGATTCGATACTGAGGATGCGCAAGGAAACTTGAGACTCATTCGTCGCTACCACCAAGAAAAGAAACCCTCTCAAACTTCAAGGGCACGAGAAAAGACTGACCGTCGAGAACTTGGCGGTTTCAGGCCGGGCAACTGGATGTAGACGTCTTCGTCCGAATTTTCTTGTTGATGTATCCCTCCGATGTTCCAATGTTCCGATGTGTGCAGATCGGGCCCTTGTTGTCATGAAGTAAACAATCCCTCTTGATGCTTCTTAAATCCCCGATTAAGCTACTACCATTCTGCGTTATCGGCCTTCCAATACGGTCCAATGTGACAGAATCGACCAAATGCCTGTTTCTTGACAAGCAATCAACAGCTACATACAGTAATAACTTTGACACAGAGACGCCGAGGCTCATGCTACGACGATGGCTACTGGGCTGTCAGATTCGAAGCAGCAAATACAACTACACTCAAACTCGCCTGTTCGTTTCTCGCCTGAGAATCATCTCTCAATATCATGTGTATTCGTGATCATCACATAGATGATGGAAGATCACGTTTCACGACATACCGTAACCAAGCCTATCTGAAAACTCAGCCAAGTTTCAATACAACAAGATACAGATTCAGGCCTTTTCTTCTCTTTTGTCGGACAGACTTGCAAAGATTAGAGGGACAACGCAATCCAAGCTTCATCAAGTCTCATATATGGCTCGATGTTTCTTTTAGTCGGTTTGACAAGGATACAAGTGGAAGTTGCCTTTCTTAAGGTCGTCGCCTAATAGTAGGATGCCACTAAAAGCCCTGAGCGTGACACGTAGAAATCACAGTTGCCAAATCCAGAACACTCTACCTGTGGTCAAAGGTAAACTGAGGCTTTATCCCTAAGAAATGGTTAAAAACATGTCTACTGTAGAAGAATGCCTGAAAAATGGCCACAAAAAGAGAAACCAATTGTTCTGTCTACGAGAGAAGAAAATTAGGGTTTAAATTTCATGGTGTACGCAACTGCCCTTTCCGGAATTTGGAATTGGTACTGGGCGCTCTGAAAACTAAAGTCTCTTGAATCGAATGTAGAGTTATGGGTCAACCCTATGACTGCTCTAAACCCTAATCTAGTGGGCTTGATAAACCTTGATGGAATATAAACGTTGTAGATTCCAAAGAATAGAAGAATATTACGAACTGGGAAATTCATTATGTTGTGTTGTAAAAATGTTAATATAATTGTACCTCACGATTAAGACCATAACTGTGCTGAAGAGTAAGGAGTACTTCTTAGCTTCACTCTTTGGTCTGCTACTTGCTGCCTACAAGACAAATATATATTTTCTAGGAGCTGCTCGATACTGCCAGTCAAGGCCCTCAGATCTCCAGCATTGATTGGTAGATTGCAAGTTGATTGTTGAAAGATTGCAAGTTGATGGTTATTTTTCAGCTGGTCAGTCTACTCAACTTTAAAATATTCTTCTTAATATCAGAAAAATAGGGGTGTGTTCAGGCTTAGTTTTCTTTTTTGGAAAGCGGTGTGCCAGATATGAAAGGCGGTGTAGATTAGCTTTCTCTTCTTATAGTGCGTATCCCAATACTATAGTTCCTGGACATAGACTCTCTATGTATGGCTTCCTACTGCGCCGTCGACATCTATTGGGTCTATCAGTGACCCGAGAGTCTGGCTACTCGTAAGAAAACGTCCTTAATATCAGTATCTCTTGTCTAAAACGTCCTTAATATCAGTATCTCTTGTCTAAAACGTCCTTAATATCAGTATCTCTTGTCTAAAACCTCCTCTTGGAAGAAGCACAGACAGTGCTTTGAGTAGTCCCAGAAACAAACTAGAATATAAGCCTCCTATATCTTCTGATATGTGTATATAATAACAGTGCCGATCCTAGTTCTCGAGAGAATAGCACGGGAATCAGTAGCCTAACCACCATGTTTGTCGTTTCGTCGTCTGTCGGTGCTTGCATGTATGTCAAGTGAAGGGTGACTTGCATTTGTATGTGTTCGGGATTGAACTCTGGCGAACTCTGGAAACTAAGCTCGGTTACGTTCATCCACTTGGAATAATGCCAGAGGATATTGGATCTTTGCACTGTTCTCGAGGGGGCTGATTGGCCCTTGTTTGCTGTTCTCGATAGTCGTCTTCCGGTCACTTGATAAATTAAACATGTTGCCGGTAAGAATCAACCTCAATCTGCCGGAAAACCCAACTCCATGTATCTCCCGTCCCATAATGTGGAGGGTGTTGATATTGTGGAAATGAAGATCCCTCTCCCCCGTAGAGACTGTATGTAGACCTACTTATTCTTTTGGCTTTCTGTGCATAGAAGCAAGCATGTTTTTTTTCTTTTTCTTTACCAAGCTACATATAAATCGTACAATATCGAGCTCATTGTTACCCGGTATAGATCGGGCCACGGGTGGACGAAGAACAGATAAAAACAAAGAAAGGGTTCCAATACCAAGCCCTAGTTGGTCAGGGGATAATCAAGACCCTTTTCTTTTCTCTTTCACCCTTGAGCATGATCTCTCCTACCTGATTGCTTACTAGCATACATGTATAGTGCGGTCCAAGTGCTCAAGGCTCCCATCCTGTTCAGAACTCATTTAGACGGCCTTTTTGGATATTGTTTTGCTCCCAGGTGGGCTGTTTGCTTGCTTTCTCGACACGAATCAGCATCACATCAGACTCTGTGCCCCGTTTCCAGAACCTTGGGACTGCCTCAGCCGTTCTTTTCTCTATCAGCCTGCGTACATGGTGCCAAAGCAGAACCCAAGTATTTGCCGTATTCAGAGCCATCAGTCATGTCTTCTCCGGGTATCTCTCTGCTTTGTCTGAGTATCCTGTACTTCAGGCTAATGCTGCATCCACTTTAGCCCCCTAAAGTACAGAAACGTTGGATAGCTATTAGTAGTGCTGCTTGCTACGATCTATTATCTCGTCATCAATCATTCCCTGTAGGACCGACCACGAGAAAGTTAGGGGAAGGCGACGAAGTGCCAACAATAGATAACCCTGTGCTTATAGTAGTTTCTATGGTCCCTTGACACTTGCCCTAGGAAAATTAGATTGCGATCTCAAGGAAACTATGCTAGGAAAAAGGAAACAAAAAAGAAAACAACGGTCTTCTGACACTTTTGATTACTTGTTCCCCAACTGGCAACAATATAGGTCCAGGAACCTGCCATATGGCTTTGGACAGGGATTGATGTAATCTGGTCAAAATAGATAACATGCACAATCCTTTCTGTCTTATTTGTTTGAATAAGCGGGAGGGTTTCATAATTCTCGGATTCTGGAAAAAAGTATGATCTCATGCATAAACTGCCAGCATTTCCTGCTAGAAGGTCGAAAAGACTAAGCATTGTCTAGTACATTATAACTGTACAACAGGTACTACTATTGGCTGCCATAGCTCCAGTCCTATTCACATATCTTTCTCACGAGTCAGTGAGTCTCAGAATGCTGGTTCATGTAGTAGCAAAGTCTGTTGGACGTGGCGTTGTCGAACATGCTGTGTATGCAGTATATTGCTTTTTTGCGTTTTCATCTGCGGGCTTTTCTGGCATTGGCCTGTCCGTGTTGCTCGCCAACTAATGCATGATGTCGCTTCAGTAGCTACTCCTATTCTGTACTTCCCGTTTGAGTTTTATATCATGAATCTTCTATACTTGTACACATTGTGGAAGAAGAAAAAGGAAGAAAAAAAAGAAGAAGGCGGAACATGTAGAAGTTTGATACATGCCCATTATTGGCCGGGATTTTCTTTTTTTTTCTTTTCGAGGCTGGTTGCAGAACTAGCTCTTCTTCAAGCCTCATGTTTTCTTTTTACTAATTAGTATACCACACAAAGAGGGAACAGGAAAAAGGGGACGGAATGAGCAAACCGTATAGATTGTGTTTTGCACTCAAACCTTCTGTTTTGCAAGTGTCTTACAACCAGCATGGAAGACGCAGACATCTGTACAACATGTAGAAGATCACAGCCAAGTTAAAATAAGGAAAGTGGAAGATAGAAGAAGTCTCGGGTCGATGATACTACTACCGTGGTTAAATTTATCTTGTGAGCCACGATATGTGGCAAGCCGCTCGAGCCGAAGGCAGCAGGTTCTGAAATTATATTCTCTCGGATAGCTGCCCTAATATAGACGATAGTGATGCTGGATTTCATATAAACAAGACGGGTGTTGGCAGGCCTGTGCTACATATGAGAACCACTTCATGGAGTAGCAGTTTTCATATATGCTTTATCTGAAATCTGCTTCGCATTTCCATCTCTGGAAGATAATCACATTGAAGACCTACTGACGTTGGGTTAGCGAAGTACAGCTTTTGAGGTCGATAAGTGCTGAGTATTGACTTGTCCTCTCAAGTTACACACGCGATAAGAGAAGACTTGAGTTGGAACTACTTATCAAGGCGATGTCCCTATCTTGATAACAAGTCGTACGAAGAAGAATACATCTTCTTGCCCTGATATAAAACACTTGATGCTCTCTCCAGCCTGACAGACCTGCTCAGAATCCCGGTATGAACTATGCTGCAAGCTATAATTTCAAGTATACAACCAAGCTTCCCCCAATTTTGTGCCACTAATTAGGGAAACATGTCCTCATCCACTCATGATCAAATTCCTTTACATTACCGTACTTCCTTGGCTATACTAAATATAACCGTGTTTCCACTTGATCCAACAAATACCGAGCAAGAAAGTAGGATCAGCTGAATAAAGTTCAGTACACGACAGGACGGGAGGGGGGGCATTATGAATTTATCGTACAACTATATCTGCAGAGGATAATGCCGTGCAACATGAAATGAACTTTAGCCTCTATACATGATACAATAGTGCATAGAAGTTGGCTTGATGGGGCTTATAATCTATCGGTTCAAAAATTAAGGAGCTCAACAGTTACCAAGACATGTATGGGCCGTGATATTCTATGCCGGATCAGATATCCCACGTTGGTTAGTGCTTGAGAAATAACGGTATGACTACTCGTATAAGGCATTTGATTATCCCTTGATAATTCACTGTTTGTTATCTGTTTAGCTTGTGGTGTCAAGATACGCTCCCTCCATCTTATCTTGATATATATTAAAAACCAACTCCATTGATTACTACCCATCTTATGCAAGTTTCAACGTCAGGATATGTTGACGGTAAATCCTTGTAGAGATGATATAAATACACCAGCTAGAGAAGAAAAGATGAACTGTAGAAACATAGAATCAAGTTTAAGATACTCGACAGTAGCCGAAATAAATCTCTCAACCTAAGAGAAAGTGTAGGTTTACCGTAGGCCCTGTTCCTTACTCAAAGCGAGATACATCCGATACGAATAGGATATGTATCTGGCGTAGGTATCCAGACTGGAACTAGAATATCCACCCTTAAGGCTTCTCAGAAAGGAGACAAGTATCACAACAAGTATATAGATGTGGCAAAGACCAAAAAGTTGGCATCCCTTCTGGCCCAGAAACGGACTAAAGAACTCTGCTGAAAGATACTTGTCTAGTATCGAATGAAGTAGATGGACTTGGGAGTAGGGGAGTTAGGAATATGATGTGCCCCCAAAAGAAACTCGCCACACTCTTCAACAGAGTTGTCTAAAAAGATGAAAAGTATAATAATATGAAAGGGACGAACCATGAAATATAAACGATATCCAATATTGTAGGGTGTCAATTGACACCACACCACAGGATCAATAATACAGAACACAATATTATATTGAAATAAGGGAAGTAAAACGAAGAAGTTGATAGCTCAAGAAGGGATATTGATTATCAGATAGAAAAGTCGATATCAGGAGTGTAACACTAGTAGTCAAAAGCACTAGACTAACAAGTGAGGATAAGTTGATATGACAGTTCAGATAGAAAAATTAGAATTGAAGTATACTATGAAAAGTTCAGCCAGCCAGTACCATACGGGCGTATCTACTTTGGGAATAATGTTCTGACACTTGTCGTGATATAGTGGTTTGTCGTTTAAAGCGCTGTAGTCACAGAATATATTCAACTATGACCATATAATGATGCTATGTCTCTCTCTAAATAGTTTCTGAAGTTTTTAGCTATGTGAGATGTCGCTTCCAGTACTTTAGTAGAACAATCCCTTTGAAAGTCGACATTCCAGTCAGTGAGTTTTTAGAAGTTAGCTTAGAGATGTAGAGTCGTGATAAGTTGCCATTTTATAGAATAAGGGTTAGGCTTAACTCATATGAGTTTCAAAACGGGCCATATTAGACCAAAAAAGGAGAAGAGGAATTTCAAAAAACATATCTACCACATTGTGATTGCAACTCTACCACTAACCGGGATTGAAAAAAAACAAAGAGATTGACAAGTCATTTTAGTTGATAGTCAGAAGAGGCTGTTTGGGTTGTTTCATACAATACTAGTTATTAATATTTAAGCTCAAGATTATTACCATCTAGGCTGCTCTGTATCACATAAATAGACACTTAATGATGTCTTACATCATGCACATTATGCCTGTTTTGATAGCACGTTTGTGGGTACTCAATATTCCTATCTACTTGTGTCACACATACCGTACCTCCCTATTCTTCTTTGGCAACGGCAGGACGCTGTCTAATCTATCGGTGACGCTTTTATGAAAATGAAAATAAAAATAAAAGCAAAGAGCCTCCAAAAGAAAACGAAAGACAAAACCGGCCATGAAATACAAGTCTCGAAACCAAACTCAAAAAATCTAAGCATAAAGAAAACCGCCTGCCAACATCCATTCTCGTCCTGTTTGCCTTTCCATAGTGCGTGGAGACTTCTGTATAAATCGTCTCGTAATCGTGGGCATCGTGAAAGCAACCATCTCTGCGTCTATTCCACTCCCGAGACGTGACTTAGTGGTCGATATCATCATTGGCAGCTACCAAGGAATGCATAGGGTCATAGTACTGGTAGACCCGGTTCTCCTTTCCTTGTCGAGTGACAGCGGGAGCTATATAAGATGAGATGCCTGTCTTGAGGTCGTAAGACTTGAATGTCGAAGCAAGACGCTTGCCTCCACCACCGGGAAGATCGACGACAAACTGAGGCATCATGAACCCAGCTATAGAGCCACGGATTTGTGACTCGATGTCGAGAATAGTACTCAGTGGAGTCCGGAGGTGCTCCACCTTCTCAACCATGTCGCACTGGTAGACATAGTACTATAGACGGTTAGTACATGAGCAAAACGTTCATGTATCGAGAATATACTATGTTAGTAACTTACAGGGAAGATGTTGTTATCGGCCAGCTTGCGGATGAGACCTGCCATCGTCTTTGCATCATCGTTAATTCCACGGAGCAGAACACTCTGGTTGCGCACAATGACGCCCTCGCTATATAACCTCTGCGCTGCCATCTCAGTCACCCACGAGATCTCGTTGGGATGGTTGAAGTGCGTATGGAGGGCCATGTGCTTGCCAGCCCGTCTAGCCTTCTTGGCCACAGATATCAACGAGTCGGCCCATGGATCGCTGCGGTCCAAAATCCGATTGGGACTGACTGCGAGGCCCTTAGAGGCGAAACGGAACCGCTTGATGTGCGGAATCGAGAGCAGGCGATCACCTATCATTTCGATATGCTCTGGTTGGAGATAGTACGAGTCACCGCCAGAGACAACGATGTCTTGTAGCACGGGAGTCCGCTCGATGTAGGCAAAGATCTCGTCCCACCTCTTACGAGTGGGCTTAAGAGAGGCCTTCGTGACCTGCTCGGTATCGGCACCAACCGCGTAGGACCGCGTGCAAAACATGCAATATGTCGGGCATACAGAGGTTGCTATGATCACATAGTGTTAGCTCTTGTAATCTTGTGGGATGACATATGGCAACGGGGATTTGATTGCTTACGGAGAAATAGTGCCTTATCCGAGTATCTATGGACAAGGCCCTTTACAGGCGAATCGGCCTCCTCGTGTAGAGAATCCAAAGTGAGCTTTGGATGATCTTCCATCATTGTCGACTTAGTTGGCACGAACTGGCGGAAGATGGGGTCTGCCCGTGGATCCTTCCAGTTGATCCTGCTTAGTACGTACGGCCTATTCTGTGTTAACTAGAGTTTTGTAGCATATTAGCTTGGGTCAAGCAACCACTTACGTCATACGAATCGCCATTGTGGCAGCTGAGATACCATCAAAGATATCATCGATCAACTCGTCACGAGTATCGACCTTGCCTTCGGTATTGGAAGGCACTGTCTCGGGGAGGATAGCAGAGAGGAACTTCCAAAGCTTGGGCTTTCCTTGCACCAGATTGGCCGTCTGAGAAACAAGACATAATCGTTAACGGGCTCATACATTAGTTGTACATGGTGGGGCGGGTGCTAGAACTTACACTCCAACGGTAGCTAAGGAACTCCTCAGTGGTGACATCTTTCCAGATGGGAATTTCTTGCCAGAACCTGTCACTAGATCCCTGAGTCGTGATTACTGGAGCGCCAGGAGTGGCCGCTTCAGGTGTAACCACTGCCGATGCGATTACTGGAGGAGCAGCAGCGATGCTCGCTGTCGAAGTTTTCGTCGACTCCTCCGCACTGGTGTGAGGCTTCGTGGTGACGGAAACAGCAGCCGAGGGGCGGTTAGTCGCCTGCAACTGTCTGGATCTCGTCACCGTTATGAAGCTCCGCGCTAGGCGGTTGGGGAAAGTCTGGTATCTGATGACGTGAGGGAACATTATAAAAGCTTTTTTGCTCGGCCTTCAGTATCAGCAACGGAGTAGGCGTGATGAAAAGATTGAAGATGTGTTGTGTTTTCTGAACGTGTGAATGTGATATTTGGGCAATGTCGAGATATGATTCCGGATAGACAAACAGTCAATGAAGCGAAACTCAACCTGGGAGATGTGATGAAAGAGTCAGTAGGCCATGAGATTGAATTTGGAGGAGATCCAGCTAGTCTTATATGACAAGTTTGTTGATAGTCAACCTAAACAACCTTGGTTGATGACAAAGTCAATATCGATAGCTGACTTGCGTAAGGGGGATGAATTTGAGGCTTCACGGGCGTAGAAAGAAGATAAGAGAAGAGGAGAAGGAAATTATTTTCGAAGTTGAGGCAGAGGATAAATTTATACTACAGGCAACCCACAACATTGACGCCCAAAATAGTGGTTGCTATTTACATCGTAACTCTGGATTTTACTATCTAGGATAGTGCTTTCAAAGGCACAATAATTTTTTGAATTCTTCTTTTGGATATTTCTAAGCAATAGCCAATGACATAGCAACCAGTCTAGTTATAGTGCCAATCCGGTAACACACCTATACACTCTATACCCTAACCGACGACGAATAGTTATACAACATGTTCTGCTGTTTTGTAGAAGACAGCCGACCCAAGCAGGGACATCCAGAGGCTTTATATATGTATAATCTGGGCCCTCCCTTATCTTTTCTTTGCTACAATCGCTTTTTTGAATCTTGGATTGACGGAGGCCTACCGGAGGCTAATGTTTTTTGTCACAAAATTATATGATATACAAAAGGCCTCTTCCTCGACTGTTCCAGAGATCGATTTTTAATATGGACTATAGCGAACTGGAGCTAGTTGTCTGGCCCGGATCAACTGACATTGTGTAGCTGGTGTAAGTAGATCTAGTAGATCTGCTTGGACAGGCCCTGAAAGTTGAGAACGTCGTGTATGCTTACATTCATGTGTGGTAGGTCCCTTGTATAGCTGAAAGGAAAAAAGAAAGACGCCTCGGATCCTCCTGAGATGATATAATGTGAATTTACTTTTTTTTCTTTTTGTTGAGTCCTCAGCTCGCGCTGTAGAGGTACTTTTTGATGGGGAATAGAAATGAATAACAATGAAAGCAAAATTAAATGCCATCCTGATGTCTGAGATATCTCGCAACCCTTAACTATTCACCACAACATACTCTTGATCTTGAGCGGTAACCAGGCTGGTGGAGTCACAAAACGCTTGACAGGAAGACACACTATAATCATAATCATGTGTAGTCTTCTAGAAGAACAGGCAATGTTACCTCCCCCCTCGCTTGTACGGCTTGCTAGCTTGGCCAGGCTTGTTTTCAGACAGGCCAGGTCGAAAATGCCATCTGCCTTGCTAGATATATGTATATAAGCTAGCTTTTTCTGTAATAAGACATGAACCAGCTCGGCCGGCATATATCTGTACAAATATGTAAATGGAGATCTACGATCGAAGGGCCCAGCACCACGCTGAAGCAGAGACGGTAGTTTTGATATCTGTCGCACCAGCTTGAAATATATGCCCTATTCTGATTCGAATTAAGTGATTGGTGTCAGCACGTTAAAGCTAATTTTGATGCCAAGACTCAATTGGATAGCAGCCCGCACAACTTGGGACTCGAGGCGTATAGCATAACCCTAATCGCGAGCCCTACCAACGAATTCCATTGTACATATATTTGCCACCTTTTTTCGAGGCCGGCAAAGAACCTACTTTTTTTCCTACAACACAAGTATTATACATGTGTCAAGAATCACATGGCCTTTATGCTATGCACAAGATGCGCTGAAAGTTGGGTGTATTAGGTGTGAATTCACATAAACCGGAACCGTACCCTGTGAGACCAGCATATTAGACACTCTTAATAAGGGGGAAGTGGCCAGCTTATGGACTCACCGCGTCTTATGTTTCTTTTTTCTGTTTTGTCGTTTCGCTGTATGAATCGGGTTTTGCTTTTGTTCTCATTATTGTGCTAGTATTCCTTACCGTACCATGCTCATTTCAAAAAACGCCAAAATGCTCAAAAGCAATATGGTAGTGATCTGCCCAAGATTAACGGCATTCCTCTTGCAACAAACCAACTAAACCAAAGTTGTGTCCTGGATTCGTTTTCCTGGTCTCTGTTGCTGAGACGGTCTGAAAGATCGAGGTCAACCTCTAGTTAAACATTGAATAGTAATCAGGAACATGACATGTAACCTGTCATAATGATAGAAGTCATGATGTTTGGCGCTATACAAGTCTGAACAATGAAGATCTTGAATAAACTTATCAATTTGAGATGAAAGTGCTTCGACGCGGCCCTGCAAAAACGACAGAAGTCGTTATCAATATGATACTAGCTGAGCTGTCCAGGGATTTACATATCGTCCTGTATGTGCTTATTTAGTCTCACAGCTGTCTAACGCCGTTGATTAAGATGCTGACAAGGATAGAAGATGGAGGGGGGAAAAGCGCCAGGACCGATGACTCCAGCTAATGCTCCTGCTGGGTCGATCGTCTAGCCTTGCAAATCTCTACAACGATTCAGCCGCCATAACACATGCCGGCCATGCCACCTATGGTATTCCTTACATTCGGCATTGCGACAAGCCATCCGCAGTGGTCCACCTATACACACCGCATAAGCTTTATCACAGCCCGGTTTCTTAAAATGGCCCAGAATCGAGGCAAGTAGAGATGGATCTTAGGGACTTCTACCATGGAAGAAAGACGGTTAAAAAACGGTATATCCAACTCTCCCTTACTGCATGCAAGCCCTTTTGCTAGATACGTGGTAGCATGCCTAATATACAATTAACAAGACAATGCGAAACCCTACCGCTAAAAAATTAGTCATTCAACATCAAATAGACGTAGAAACAATGTGTGAGATATTCTTATCGATGGACAAGCCGAGGGAAAAGTTACGTATTCTTTGATATCTGAGACAGATGAAAACCCAGGTTCGATAGATAACATTCTGGTCAGGTACTGACTGGTTAAATGAAGAAAAAGATGGAGGCTATATAGTATACAGAAAAAATAAAACAAGACAAAAAGAACAGACAAGAGAAACAAAGAGGTGGTTGGTTGGTCTTCAGCATATGCTATGCTGCACCGGCTGGGCTGGTTGATAGGCCTCTTGACATATAAAAATACAAGATAGATGTGTGTGCTTATGATAACAAAGGCAGCTGGTAGTGCCTGACATCGTCAATCTTTAGTGAATAATGTGGCGGGATAGCACAGATTTAGAGTTAGGTTGGTCCTGTGTACCGTACCACCAAGACAAAAACATATTATTTGTTGTTTCTTCTTCTTGAAGTGATGGGCTTTTAGACTGCCTTCTCGCCAGTCAGAATTTCGATCGACTCGGTCTGCTTATGCCACTTGCTTTGCGGTGTCTCGCCGGCCACATCCTCGTCCTCACCAGCTCCTTCCACGTTGGCAGGGGGTGAGCCTCTTCTAAACCGCCCTTCCTTAGTGAGATAACCATTAGTGCGTCCATACACTTCCATTGCCTGAACACCAGCCATTCCTGTTAGGATGCCTCCCCAGTGCGAAGCAAGATCGAGTCTAGCTACGGCCTTGCTGCTACTCATAGAAGCGCTGATATGCAGGGCAATAATCAAGGCTAAAAAGACGAGACCCGGTACGCCCTCCATGGGGCTTGGAGGTAAGTGAAGGATTTTGAAGCAGTCGAAGCGGTGTAGCCAGAAATAGGCACTCATCACACCAAACACAGCGCAGGAGGCACCTAGGGACGCCACATTAACGGGATGCCATAGCAGCGACGCAACATAGCCCATGACACCGCATCCAAAGTACAGCGCAAGGAAGTTGCCACGGCCTAAATCGTCGTGAAGTCGTGGACCGAAGAAGTACAGCGTAGCCATGTTACCCAGCAAGTGCGAGAATGAGCTCTGCGAGAAAGGTGCCAGAAGAATCGCAATCGGCCGCGGGAGACCCATAACCATGATGAAGTAGCGGTTCATGAAGCCCCATAGCGGCGGGATACGCCAACCCATATACACGGCTGCGTTAAGAGCAATGATGGCACCGACGCAGGCCGTGGCGGGGCGCAAGTCTAGGAGAAAGCGGTTCTCGAGAGGCGGAGCCTCGTACACAAGCGAAAAGCCTACACAACCAGCCAGAAATAGCGCAGCGACCGTGATCGACGGCATAACGCGGTTGAACTTGGAGGTGTCGGGAGCGTCTTCTAGGTCACTAACAGTGGCCTTGGCCACCCACTTTTGCATTTCAGGCGAGGTGGCAGTCATAGTGCCAGTCTGTACGTATTCCTGCAGAGTTCCAAGTTCAGGTTGGGGTCGGGCAGCCTCTTCAGCTTCCAGGCGTTGTCTCTCGGCGTCGGCGCGGGCTTTGTTATGGGCGCGCATTTCGTCAAACTTGCTGTATCCATAGACGGGGTCGGGCTTGACCTCGACACTAGCTGGGTCAAAGGGGGCAATTTCAGTAGGTGTATTGGCAGTGGCATTGGCATTGGCATTGGCAATCTTGGGTTTCCTTCTAGCATCAGCAGCCAGCTTGGCTTCCTTGGCCATCTGGCGTTCCAACTGCTCAAGTTCATCCTGGGCACGCAGACCGGCGTTGAGAGTCTCGTCGACTGGGATAGTGCGACGTAAGAACTCCAACGCGGTTGCAATCTGAGGTGGTGTGAACATTACGGTGTTGATGTGGTATGCTGGATCGTCCAGAGTACCTGCGACACGTCGTCCATGTAAGATGCAAAGCAGCTCGTTCGCCGATCCGACTGTCAAGGCGGCTCCAAACATCTTGAGAGATTCTGCCGTGCTTAGCTCGGTTTTTCGGAACGGAAGGCCAACTGCATCCCTATAATCAGCCGGTAGCATCTCGTACATGGTGACGAGGTCATTGTCGCCCCAGAGGCTCCGGCGTTGGCCTATCATGGTACTAGGTCCGGATGTGCGGGACCATTGCATGCGAGCTGCCGTCAACGGATTCCGGCTGCCCCGAAGCGAAGCATTGTAAGAGCCGGTTACAGTCGGAGATGTCGAGAATAGCCGTATAGAAGGTTCAGCTAGACTGCGCTGCTGTGCGGCATGGCGGCAGCTCGAAGAGCTAACCCTAGAAGCACTAACCCTCGACGTGCTAGCCCGCAAACACAAGCGTCCAGCCGCAGCCACCGACGAGGCGGGCAGGACAAACAGACTCATAGTCTGACGCAGTAACCAGTGACGTAGAGCGATTTATTGGATATATGTAGGCTTTCGCCAATGGCGGGGCGGCCACTGAGGGCCTTGGTCGAGATATCGGGCCTGATAGGTGAGGCTATAGAGAGAAGATAGCGGCTACTTTGTCAGTAGGCTCAGTCGGGCTTCACATAGAAGACGGGCGAGAGAGAAAATAATTAAGTTGAAATCAAGAGCCAATTCTAGCTCATTGTCGAGCGTGTGCTAATCAAAGCAAAACGACTCAAGGAAAGTATCATGACGAAAAAAATTAATTAGTAACGAGGGCCTTGATTGGTTTTGGTAACCCTGAACATTCAAGCAAGGCTATTTGCCCCACGGCGGGGGTGTGCCTAAAGTACAACCCCACCAAACCACCTTCCTAAGCCTAGGCAAGTGCAATGGTGTTGTGAGATTGAAGAGAGCAATAGCCTCAATAGAAATATCGTGTTTATCAGCCTTGTATACGAATAGATTTCTTATCTTATCACATTGCCATTTTCACTACAACAATCCAGTCAGTCGAACTACCAATCGCCAACCATTCGCAACTATGGCTACCAATCTATCTGCCGACACCACGCCTATCACCCCCGGGCGCTTTGCCGAAGCCATCACCGAACTCACTCAGCCCACACTCCTCCTCAAAGTGCTCGAGATCCGCAACTCCATCGCCCACCTACTCTCGTCCAACGCCCAACTAGAGCCCTTTGCCAAAGCCACGCCGCCCGACGAAGTCTGTGCCGACGCCATCACGGAGAACCAAGCTGTCATTGCCCGTATGCAAGAGCGCATCGATTTGATCCGTAGTGAGATTGAAGGCCGCGGTGTTTCCTGGGACGACTTCGATAAGGCTTCGAACCTAGTCCCCGTGGATGGTAGTGCCGGAATGGATGGGCCTGATAATGCTCCTACGCCTGCTGCGAACGGTGTTAGCGGAGTCAATGGTATCGCTTCTTCGTCTCGGGAGCCACCAACACAAAATGGCGTTGGCCATGCTGGGGATTCATCGCTCGGTCAGCACTCCGCATGGACTGATGGCACGTTCCAGATCGGCACTATATCAGGCGGCCAGCTACGTATGGATTCAACAGGCGACACATCTAGAAATACTGGTCCCCTTCGGGACGCCGAAGAACTCGAACGACAGCTTCAACAACGCTTGGCTGAACTCGAAGCCGAAACAAATGGCGATGGCTACCACTTGTAATAATAACACAATATATTAGATACCAGGAGAACACGCTCCACCGGCGTGATAATTTAACAAAAGAACAACATAAAGTAACGAGTACGACACACTTGGAGCGAATAATGAAGTCACGAATACAATAAAAATAATTCAACAAAGGTTTTGGTAAAGACAGCACAACGAATTAGGTGGACTTGTATAGTATGTGTATAAGACAACGCCCTAGAATCCAAGGCTGCTAATATTGGCTTTTAAAAAAGAGTCTAGACCGACAGATATTGATGGACCAAAAAAATGATGAATCCACACATCGAAGACCATAACTTAGTATGTCGATATTAGAAAAGCAATAAACAACAACAACTATATAAATAAATAAAAATGTGCAAAAACCACATGTTTTACCGCGTACGGAAACAAACGAGGAAACAAGTTAACAAATCAAAGAAACCTGACCCAACGCCAACACCACTAAGAATAACTTTGATGCCAATGACCCAGAAAATAAAAGGGAGAAGGGGGGAAACATGGAATAGAGAGATAAGGGAGAGCAATATGCAGAAGCAAGAGAAAGAGCAGTCGCTAGAAAGAAAACTCCAAAAAACGAATGAATGGCTTCATGTAAAAATGCTAGAAAACGAGAAAACAGAATGTCCCAACCCAGAAAGAAGAAGAAAAAGGAAACAGGTATAGACAACAGAATGAAAAGATATGTGTTATGTGTTGTAATCACATAATAGAAGCTGATAGCCGATATAGTAGCTCTACTACAAGCTTACACGACAATGTGAGGGAGGACGGGCATGGCATTGCTCATGGGTGGCTGCATCTCGTAGGCCTTTGGGCTCCTAGCACGGCGGGACTGACGAGATGAACGAGATCGTGAAAAATTTAAACTGTTGTCATCCGAGGCGATGCTGGCCTCGATATCCTTAGTAGTGTTGGAACGCACTCTACGGCGTCTCTGCTTAACCACTTCGATATCTGATGATGAGCCAGAGTCGTTACTCTCTGAGCTGTTCATTAGTTCGGCGCGGCTCTTGGGCTGACCAATGACGGTGTTGATAAGATCAGCCTCAGACATGTTGGCGCGAGGGTTGGTCGGCGTTGAAGGCACCGAGTCTTGACCGTGCCTTGATCCACCGTTCTTGCGGCGGTGGGTAGACCGCGTACCGTTAGTTCTGACGGTTCCGACACTAGCCGTGCTAGGAGCGCGCGAGACGGTGCTGCGGCCGTCCATGAACTTGGCCGGTGGAGGAGGCTGAAGCATCCATTGGTAAGCGCGCTTGGTGGGACGGTTGGTGACAATGGGTGGGTGGTAGTCGTTGACGGGAGGATTGCGAGGCATGCGGAAGTCATCATCGTCGTCGCTCTTATCAATGACCTGGTTCTTGTCGATACCGAGCACGACGCTCATCTTTTTGCCAGCATGTGACACATTCTTGCCTACATTGGATACGGCATCACCCACCTTGCCGAGAAGCTCGTAGCCCCAGATCTCCTCCTCTATACGCTCATAGCGAGTCTTTTTATAATTTGACTCGGCATCTACAACGCTATCAAGAGCAGTATCCGAACTGCTCTCAAATGGATTCAAGCCTGACGCAGCGGTTCCTGTTCGTGTCGTCGACCCTGATATGCTATCTTTTCCAGAACTGACAAGGAGAGCTCGTGACTTTTCTGATGGAGCGGCGTTCTTGTTGAATGATGGGCCGAGCTTGATCTCTTCTGACCAGAATGCGTTTGTCTGTTGTGGTAATGGGTGCATATACATGTCTGGGTTCTCTTTCTCAAGGATTGCACGTGCCCTTTGGTCTCTCTTCGCCTTCTTCTTCTCCTGGCGCATGGCAGACACTTGGTAGCATGGCGTGCAGGCCAGCACGTAGAACACGAGCGACTGGACACCGGTTGCTAGAGCCATAGCTACTCTAATATGTATATACTATATGTGTGTGTAAAATGGAGTTCGTGTGTAGTGATAAAAAATGATATAATGTCCTGGATATATGCAGCGCAAGATACTCCAAAGAAAGAAAATAGACGCCGATGAACGACAATGGTGTGTCGTTACACCGGCATCAAGGACAATATTGATTGTTAAAGGGAAAAGGGACAAAGCAGCAGCAAAGGCAGCTTGATGGCGTCTTAAATAGCGCGTTCCGTGGGGAAAGAAAGCAAAGGCCGGCGATTCTGCGTGACGCTGGACCTACTTCGACACAATAAATCAGAGAGGACGGCAAAAGGCGATGTTATGGTCGTGCCCTAGAATCGAGCCGTTTTACACAGTATTGGGCGTCTCGACTTATACTGCTATCTGAGCAAACGAAAAATTAGATAATTCGGGCCAACGACAGGCGTCGGGTGATTTTCTATTTTCTAGTTGCGGAAGAGATGGTGGTTGTGCAGATTCGTGCAGGAGCTGCAGGGGCTACCACGTAAGTTGACAACGGATAAGCAGTAGTATTGGCAGCAGAAGCAGGCGGTTGGAAGCCTATTCTCGGCTGAAGTGTTGGTGATGATGGCGAGACGATGCTTCGGGCAGCGAGCAGACGGTGCTTCCGTTACTGGAAAGGGAGAGGTCGAGGCCAGAACTGCAGACAGAGAACACGAGATGATTCTGTAGCAAGAGTCCGGGCGAGACAACGAAGTTGATGTGTTCTTGCAGATTCTGAATTGGGAGAAACAGGTGCAAGGCAGTCAGACAGTGTGTGAAGCCCGAAGATGCAGAAGCGGGTGCAAGCGATTCGGTGTATCAACAGTGTAGCAATAGTGAAGCCTGTATGTAGACAACTGGTGGATTGATTGGCGGGCTAGTTGTAGGCGGGATCAAAAGACAGAATCAGTGAGCGGAGCGGCGGATCGCAAGAGTCAGAAAGGGTCGTCGGGGGCAAAGGTCGTCGTTATATTGAAATACTAAAACAGAAACAAACAATGGATATCTTGCAATTCGTAGATGGTCGTTGAAGAAAATCGATATGCTAAGCAGAAAACGGAAGATAATCCCAAAGAAAAAGAAAAGAAAAATGTAAAATTAAAAAGAAGAAAAAACCCGACTGTGGCTTTTTAGGCGGCGGGATAAATTAAAGAGCCTGAGAGGAAGGCGTGGCACAGCAGCCCAGGAAGGAACGTAGCGTAGCGAAGGGCAATAGGATAATGGGAGAATAGAATAAGCAGTTGCCAAATTGGCTCGGCGCAGCACAAAGATATTGCGAATCAACGAGAAAAAAAGAGTGAACTGCACTATATTGTGCAAAATACAGCAACACCAGCAGCTGTACTGGGCAGCTGCTCTTTCGGTCTGCGTTCTACTTCGGTACAAGACGGCAGGTCCAGAAGCAGCAAAAAGGAAATCAGGCACACTTTGAGCTGTTGCAGCGGGATCGAGGGCGCCACGTTTTGTGTTTGCGGCGATGCTGCGACTTCTTAGTATGATTTGCCTGCGTGATGTTCTGCTTACAATGAGGGGCGGAATAAGAGCAAAGCAGCTAATTGAAGAGAAGATACAAAAAGGAAAGAGGGCACAAGAAAAGACGAAAAAGGAGGGGAGAAGAAGCGGGAAGGAAATAGGAGAAGTGCGAAGGCTTGATGTTTTGTTGCTCAACCGGTTCAGAACGCAGTAGTGTATTAGCAGCGGTTCAACGATAAGTGCTGCTTTCCCCGTAAGACTAGAAGAAGCATAGACAGAGTGGAAGTGGCGTGGCAGGCACTCCAAAGCCAGGCATAAGTGTGGGATGGGCAGAAAACGCAGGCAAGGCCAGACAAGGAAGGATTATTGTATTCAATTCATGAACATTGCCAGGGGTCTTCGGCCAAGGAGGCGCTCACCATTTTTGGGAGCGAGAAAACAAAAGAAACCAGATTTGTATAGCGAGTCTAGCATTCGAGATGGTGCCGGTGTCAACGGAGTCGAATGAATCGACAGAGACGAAGCAGCAGGAGCAAAGACGGTCACAGCAAACAGAAAACAGGCCAAAGTTCAACGTCTTGTGCTAGAGTTCCAGTATGAGGACACAGGGAGGCCCGTCCAGAAGCTGAAGCTGGCCCTCGAAACCCAACTCTTAGACCGGGAGACAAAGCTCGCAGACTCCAGGCTTGCAGCGGGAAGATACGACATGTAGAGGCAATATACGATCTGTACTGGCAAGACTGTTTCGAGGTGGAAGCCCGTCAGGAACTAGCTTCATGGCTTTAATGAGGCTGAAGACGAGCTACGAAGCCCGTTGTCGAAGTCTGCGTATCGTCACTATACTAAATACGCAAGCAACAAAAATACACACATTGTTCTAAATAGCAAATAGATGGGGCGCCCTTCAATGCACAGTGAGGGGCCGGTAAAGCACATCCAATGCCGTTTGTACTTCTAATCTTCGCAACACGTCCTACAAGGTGTTGGAATGGAAGGCGCAGCAGACACAAACAGGGCAAGGGAACTCAAACGAGGGCAATACAATAAGAAAGAAATGGCTTGTAATCTTGCTCTGGAGGGGAGGGGGGAACGGACTGTGCTGACCTTGTCCAAAACAAAGAGATATGGGGAGAAGAATAAAGAAGGACTTAATTACATTTTCTGTCCAACTTCAAGAGCCGCTTTGACAACTCATTCATACTATGCTACGTCGTCGATCTTTAAACGCTTCATGACGAGGTGGGTGCGCTGTAACCACAGTGTATTCAACTAACGCAACCCCTGTAAGTTGTACTTCATATTCATTATTCCTGCTCCCGCAATAACTCGATAACTTCTACGTACTGCTATGCACGTGACATTTGGCAGCCGCATGGACAACTGCACCCTTATTCTTGTGTTTTTTTTTTGTTTTTGTTTTTGTTTTTCGAAAATCACTACCAGATCTCACTTTGATGTTCACTTATCGACTAGGGGTCCTAGTAAGCATTTTATCTTCCTAAGCTAGCACAATTAACTTGACACACGATTCGATATTAGTCGACTCCCAACTGGCAACATAACTTCAAGAGGCATCCAACACTACTTTTACGAATGTTGGTATCCATGATTCGTAGAGCCCCAGTAAAAAGAAATCGACGGTAATTGTATGTAGTCACAAATAGCGTGGCCGCCTATTTCTGGCCATGGCCAAAGCGACATTTGAAATTCATGCAATCGAATCACCGCCCTTCTCTTGTCACAAACCCTTGGCCTCTGCAGTTCTTTATTCTTTAATGTGATTTATTAGTCGTCGTCGTTGGCCTTGGAGCCCGCGTCCAACTTCACCAACCAACCTTTCTTTTCCAATTTCTTTGTTTTCTTTCTTTTTTCTTCTTTTTTTTCTTCAAAAATTCATTTATTTTCTTGCCTTTCTCTGAATCGTGTTGTTCCAGGGGCCTTGGGACAAAATCGATTTAATCCTATCCAGATAACAAGAGGTTCTCTGCAGACGATAAACCATGCTGACGCTACCGCTGTTTTTCCTTTTTGTCAACTGGTAAATCATCGTCATCCTGCTCTCTTCTATATCCCAGGTACTTCGTAGCCTTTCGTACTGTCCTATTATGATGTCTTCTATAGCCCATCCCGCCTGTACATAACATGCAAATCAATCTTAATGTGCCCCGTCCGCATCTCTCTCGCTACCAAACTATATAAACTATGTATATGAATCTAGCATCTCCTTTAAGACAGCTATTCTAATATTTATATCCAACCACCAGACCAAATCTTCAGTTTAACCATAGATGTAATTTCACTATATTGAGATAACAGTAGTACATATCTGTGTGTTCGACTGTAGTCACTTTTGTCTTGTTTTAAGGTAGCTTGGTCAAACAATAAGATGAGGTTGGAGATACACTGTAAACAGTCTCCCTTTGACTACCGTCATGTACTTATGATAGCTCAAACCATATGTCATAAACTAGATACTCATAACAAGCACATTCCTTCCCATCCAATCCTGCAGCTAACACAACCTTGCTTCGGTGTCATATCTTTGACTATTCGCCTTTCTGACTGTTTATAAGATACTAACCCACCAATCCGCTAGCCCTCGTCTCCTTCAGATCATCCCCTTCCAAATTTCCTTGGGCAGACCACGGACTGCCGATCACTTTTCTGGATCATCCTCACCGTATCAAAAATAAAGGTTAAGATATAGTTAGTTTAAAACCAGAGAAGAACACCAAACTCTACTTGATTCTACAGCCAATCTACTAACAACAGCTGGTCAATCCTTGATGATATCAACCCAAGTACATATATACAAACGACAGCACAACAATAGTTGATTGAGACGGGGAAACAGCGTCATTAGTAATCAAGAGAGAGAAAAGGAAACACTACTTTGGTTGAAGGGAAATCATTTCCCACCCAACTGTCTTTGGCGAATATAATCTGCGACAAGCACTGCCCGCCTGTCAGTGTACATACTAATAGATACAGACTGGTATAAAAACAGACCTAAAGCGAAAATAAAATAGTAACACAACCGCTTGCTTTGCCTTATATTTTTTTGGCTTCTGAGAGAAAAAAAAAAAACCCGATTCCATTACTCAGTCACCTCGCTTCATCGTGTTACTTTGTGCTTTCTTCATGACACAGTTCTGGTATCCATCACAGATTTAGATATAAACTCTTCTTTATGCTAGATTTAACCAGCAGTCATAACTATATATGAGTCATAAGGCGAGAAAGATGGTGGTCATTGGGACATCAAGTCCGATGGCTATCATAAAAAACACTTGACTATACAAATATATATAAAGCCTCGCATCATGTGACAAGCATATACTTAGAACTCAATGTGCTATGTTTATCTTCACCGACACATCATGACAATGCCGAAAATAATACAATAGCATCTGACCTCGCTCTTTTTTTTTTCTCTGTTCTAATAATAATTTGCTCGTACACACCGACAAACACGTCTTTCTCTGTCAATTTTCTACCTGTATAAGATCATGACGGTGTTGCCATGTCTAGATCTACAACTTTCTCTCCTGTTTTATACTGTTAGCCTAACTTACCCTTCAAGTATATTTTAATCTTATAGTATTGACGAATGTGTATGTCTGAGACAACATATACATCTGTACACAGAACATTTCTCCTAGCTAGCAGCGGAAAAGAAAAATAAGCAATATCGGCTGAAGATGCACTTTTCTTTTCTTTTTTTCTTTACAAGTGTTGTTGTTTAAGATTTTGCAAAACATTAACTCCCTTCCAAGTAACCCTTTCTTTCCCCCTCGAACTAACCTTGATGAATCTTTGATAAGGGGAAAGAAGAAATCGAAGCAAAAAAAAAAAAGTCTCCCTGCAACAAAGGTAGTATTTGTACCGTCTTACATGGACACAAAAAAAATCATTATTTTGATCCTAGCAAAATAGTTGTACACAGTAGTAAAGGAAGGAATATAACAAGCGGCGGGATAATAAAACGTTAGCACTCTTTTTCTTCTTCGAATACAACTTTAATGTAACACATTTGGAATCCTTGATGCTACCATGGCGTTCATTATGTCCCCTTTTTTTCCTTCTCAATATTTGAATATTGAAATAAAATTCATATTGGCAAACGTCATATGCTTATTGGTTTCTATCTTTTTTATCCTTTTGGGAGTTGTTTGGCCAATATTTTGTCCAGTAATTTCCTTCCCGTTTGCCATGCAGACAACAAAAAAGAACAAAAAGGAACGAAACACCGTATTGACCAATTAACATGCAGTTGAACTTGGAATATAAAGCTTTTCAAAACAGAAAAAAGTAAAAGTATGAGAAGAAACAAAACTATAAGGTAGGGAGGGACTTTAGCACAAATTGCAGGGGGTCTTCAAAAAGGTACTTGGCCCCACAAAATATTAGGTACTTTTCACTTGGTCTTTAGAATCTGCCAGCTGGCAAAGGTGCCATCCATTATTTTGTCACCATATCCCCAATCATATATATATATATTTTTTTAATTCATTTATCTTATGGAGCTATAGAGCTATGAAGAAACCCCAATCATATATGTATGGTGCTGCTCTCTGGCTGAGTCCGATGTTGATATCTTCAACATGATGATAGGGCCATTGATCTGGTTATAGGCAGCTGATGCTCTGGCTTTAGCAGCGGAAGACTACTGTCTATGTTCTGGGTTTGTCTTTTGGGAGGTTTTAGTTACATTTTTACATCTTTTCTGTGGGCGTCAAATACATTATGGAAGCTGTGGTATACACACGTATGTTTTTATAGGCAATGAACAGGAGCTTTAGCATTGCAAATTATATTTTTAGCTTATATATAAAATTCAGAATGTACGCTTACATCTTCATAGTTCCAGAGCTCCATGAGATTAATGAAGAAAGAAAAGAACAAAGTATTCTACCAGCTGGCAGTCTTTAAAGATTAAGTGAAGAGTACTTAATTTTTTGTAGGCTAAGTACCTTTTTTGAAGATCCCCTGTTATTTGTGCCGAAGTACCAATATACGGTGCTGAAGTACAAAATCACCAAGTTAGCCTGTTAGAGAGCATACGACTATTTCACACAGTATCAACCAAAGGAATATGTCTATAAGATTGATCATAACCCGCTAAGAGTTCATCTGTAACAGAACTAGAACGTAAAACGAAACTTCATGATTCAAGAACTTGACGTCGTCGCAAGATATGATTCCTCTCAGACATTGTTGTTTCATTACCAGCTGGTCTTCTTCACCTTCTTTTCATCGATGCGTAACAAATACATGTGATACGATATTTTTGCTACATGAGGGCTGCATATAATTGTCCCTTGCAAATGTACATACAGATAGGTGCATGTGTAGACTTGAATGTAAGGAAGAAATTTCTTTGGAGTGCTATATGAATACGTAGATACCAACACATATCATATTTCGTAGTAGTGCAGACTCCTGGTGTATCAGTTTAGATAGTGACTCATTATACCATAGGCTTCTGGCTCACCTTACATTGATTGTGTCATGAATATTGAAACCCCATTGCTACTTGCGTGCATATTCTGTGTACATATCTATGTACACTTTTACTATAGGTGGCTTTTTCTTCCCCCTTACATACGATATACCCTCGTGAAAGTTAGGAAGATGGAAAAAAAATGAATTAGTATAGGGGAAGGAGGGGGAAAAAGTACATCTTCAATGTTCATGTAGCCCTTTTGAAGGATAATATCATACAACAATCATGTAATATTAGCACGGCACTCTCGGGCAACATATTGAATTGAAATTGTTTGGCGGCTCTCTCTACAAGCGGGGCTTCTTTCGTACATGTAATGTCAGAGTAAATTGACAAGTAGTTCTAAATGGTAGTGTACGCCTGGTAGTAATCATATTATATTATATCATCATGCAGATATAACAGTCACAGCCACAAATCTGCCGTGGATTACATAACTTTCTATCGCCATCATTCAATATAATACCCCAGGCATTAGCTTTATTCATATCTATACCAGAATGAATATAGAGTTACTTTGAGGGGATTTGTTGATTTGTACAATAGTTATATACGTTTACATCGGAAATGCAATATAGAATGTCATTTCAAGCTTATATAGCACATGTGTTGTGGCTTTCATAATCCATATATCAGCAGCATTTCTTGTAGCCTCTACCAATGGCCCACTTTCCACTTCCATTTCACCTTTTCATTATCAAATGAGTAGATATAGGCCTCCCAACAGCTTACATGGAATGATGAAGCGAGTCACAGTGATTGGCTAACATTGCTGATGTTGCATGCATGTATTTATCCGCACTTGATTACATGTGTAACATGGGACGTTATAAGTCGAGTGACTACAGAACTTATGATAGTTTTTTTCATGGCGATAGCACTTTGCTGGTTTCACTTGCACACATGATTGGATTTGAATAATTTATATATAATTTTTTTGGTGTTAATTTGATGTAGTGACAAAACTAAACAAAAAACGCTAGACATGATCCCATGACCGCATTGATGATGTTCCAAAAAGACGAGAAAGAGACAATTAAGAGGAAAAAAAACGAAACGATACGGATCTAAAAGGGTAGAGGAAGTTGTATGAAAGAGGATGGAATTGAGTATGGATATAAGTGTATGATGTGGATGAAGGGCACAATAGGAATAACACTGTTAGATACAATGTGACGACTTGGCCTAAGAAACTGCATCTATCATGTCAACTATCTCGCTGATTGTATCGTCAAGAAACGAGATGATACATATATAACAAGAGTAGCGACGTCAAGTTTACAACAAAGAAAAGGGATAATAAAGACACGATGAAGAAAATCAAACGGAATAATATAGAAATAACAAACGCAAACGAAAACACTTAATAAACCAATGAAAACTTCCCAGAAAGGTATATTTTACCAACACCTTCCAAATCTATCATTGTCCCGAAGTAGTCTTGGTGAAAAGACAAGAGGTAAGATCTCATTTGACAATGTCACCTGTCAATGAGATGGAAGTGAAGAGAAACATGCTTCACGTCTTCTTTTATAGTGTATCAAGAAGACCTTGAGAAAAGAGAGGATGTTATTTTTAATTATACATCCCACTCGACCTCGTTGGGACCAATCTCCGAGGGGGAGATGGGAATGAACGAGCCGATAGGCTCGAAAGCAGGCTTGCTGGGAGCAGCAGTCTTGGCGGCGGAAATAGGAGCGGCAACGGGAGCGATAGTAGACTTGGCCTCGACAGCTAGCTCAGGCTTGACCTCATCGACAGTAACAGCGGCCTTCTTGGACTTCTTAGGCTTAGACTTGACGGTGCTCCACTCCTCGGACTCCTGCTTAGCAAGGGCAATCTGCTCCTCCTCCGAGAGAACGGAGACGGGAACGGTAGCGGGGACAACCTTGGGGGCAACAGGAGCGGCAGCGGCCTTGGGAGCATCGAAGGTATCCAGAACAGCAATAGGAGTGGCGTCGGTGGTAGCCTTCTCGGACCAGGAATTCTGCTGGGCGACGGACTGGGAACCATCCTTGGCAGGGCGACCCTCGGCGATTCGGGCAGTACGGCGCTGCCCCTCCAGAAGAGCCAGACGCGTCTTCTCGGCCTCGGCACGAACAGCCTTATCAGCCTCGGCCTTCTTCTTGTTCTGGCGCTGCTTCTTGGTCTCAACAACAACCTCAGCCTTCTTTGCCTTGGCGGGCTTGGCCTTAACCTTCTCAGTATCAGTCAGGCGAATAACGGAGGGGCCGGTGGAGGTCTGCTCGAGCATATCAGAGACACCAGTAGAATCGGTGGGCTTCAGCTCAGGGGAGGTAGCGGGAGACTCTTCAACATCTCTGCCAGTGCTAGTAGAAGGAGCGGTGTTCTCATCATCAAAGTCGGATTCCTTGGCGGCCTTGGCAGCCTTGGACTGCTTGACGGACTTGGCCTTCTTCTTCTGGTTGGCAGACTTCTTGGGAACCAGAGTAGAACCTTCCTTCAAGCCGCTCATCTGGCGAGCGAACTCGGCATTGTTGAGCTCATCGTTGGCAAAGCTGGAATTAGCGGCCTTGACGGGCTTGGGGGCAACGTCGACAGACGAAGAGACTGCCGCCTTGAAGGCCTTGCTACGCTGTTTCTTGGCCTTGGTGGGCTTGGGAGCTTCAGCGGTAGTAACGGCCTTGACGGACACGGAGGCAGAAGCTTTAGCAGAGGTATAGTAATGCACCGCTACAACGCCAGCTACAATGATTAATGTGTAGGAGATAACTGTGTAGGAGATAAAGGGGAACGTGGGTGAAGTAGTCGAAGACATGGTGAGCGTATAAACCGGTATCGATATCGCGAGGGAAGTTGAGGCCACAGTGGCCTAGAGAGGAGGATGCGTGTCAAGACCGCAATAGCAAAGTATGCAAAGGGGGAGACAGCGACGGCAGAGAACAGGCGATGCGGAATGGCGGGCGGGACTACCAAGAGAAGAAGAAAGAAAACGACAAAGTTGAAGGACGCAGGGTTGGATGGAAGCAGATCAGCAACGGCCAGCCGAAGATGTGAGGCAAGCTTTGTTGACGGGGATCGAAAGTCAATTGAAGCTTGCGTGGGAGATGCAGAAGAGAGAAAAAGTATAAAAGGCGTGTCAAGAAATCAATTGAATGAATCTCGGCACGATAGTAGTAGAGGCGGGAAAAAAAGGAGGATGGGTAATAAAGGACAGCGAAGGGAAACAGACTTCTCAAATCAAAATAGAACGATGGAATTTGAAATGGAAGACTGAGCGCACGGTCGAATTGAGTCTTGCGAGGCGCGGGCGGACGGCTTTTCGTTCGTCTTAAGAATCGGCTGCTTCAACAACTAGAGAAGAGGACGTTGGAGGAAGAGGAAAGGAAGGTTTATGAATTGAAGGGAGAAGGTAGAATTATAGGACTTTCGAAGGCAAAAAAGGACACTACTTCAGGACGTTCTATAATTCAAAGAGGCGACGTAGCCGCTTTTCTTGTGCTGCCCAGAAAAAAATTGCCCAGAAAAAGGGTGGAACTAAAGGCCGAAGCGCGGCCTTGTTCAGGTGACATGACCTTCTAAGAGCTTCTACTTGCTAGCGGTTCCCGGTGCTGTGGGCCCACTAAAGCAGCTATTAGTAGAGCAAATTCACTCCGCCTAAAATCCAAGACCAGCGCGATAGCTGTTATTTATCTGGCTTGCTATTGTTGCCGGGCAAAGAAGGAATCACAGACCGCGGAAGGAAGCTGCTTTTCTGATTGTTGTCTTCTTTGTTGTTGTTGTTTTTGATCGCCGAGCACTATTATCTTGCGATGTTGGCTTTTTGTGCAAAGAGTCCCAATTCTTCCGTCACTGATATAGCGGACGACGGTAGAAGCTAGTTAGCTCGACGCGCAAGGACAACAGAATAAAGTACATGTGGAAGAATGTGCCACCACCGGAATAGACCATAAACAGGCCACAGCAACAAGTAATTGGTAACTAACTTTTGGAATTGCGCCAATTACCAGTCAAATTGGCGGATCAACAACACCATCATTTTTCTTTGATACTCCTTCTCGGCTTACTTTCGCTCGGAGCAACTAGTTGGATCGGAAGACGATGCCCCTATCAAACATTCAAATAATCAAATCGCGGCTCGTCTCATCCGACAGAATGTCTTTCTATTTTTTAACTGATAAAGACTCCAAATAAACCAAAGCAATGCGCCCAGACACGAAACGAATGCGCTGAAACGAGATGGAAACAATGAGCTGCGCTTCTTCGTATACGATATTTGCTTGTAGTTGTACATAGTCAGGACTTTGTTGCCGCATCTCTTTTCTGTGCATTTATACATCGTGATTCCAGCTGAAGCTCACACCGTTTCTGAAATGTTGCCCAAAGAGCTTTGCTCTTCTTGTACGTAAAGATCCAAGCAAATACTAAGGAGCTAGGTCTCGAACCTGACCTGATCACTCAGAACTTCATTCTCGTCTGACAATATGCTGAATTAGCCCGTATCCGAGCCGGAATTTGCTCATTCGTACCTTACTTCTCTCTACTACATATTATATGAATATGTGCTTGCTTTTTTTCTTTTGTCTTGGATAGCCAGCCAATCCCAGTAATAGAATGATAGAACATGAGCCTCCAATGGTTGGTTGGAATCATATTGATAATATGACAACTGCATCAGAACCTGCAGCAATAGCGATGAATTAACAGGCCACCGAATTTGCGGGAGATTACCCCTGAAATGTGATGAGTATTACATACAGATATAGGTAGAAGATATGTAGAAAACACAAGTGAGCAACAGATAGTCTTGAATAAGCTGCTTCTTCTCATTTGTCTGTCTTTGTTGTCTTCATGAGTGGACATTCCACTTGTTAAGTACCGCAACTTGATATTACTGGCTGAGCCCGGCGAAACTTGGACACACCGGATGAACTTATCTGCATTACAACTTTTATGATTACCATAACTATCCGGATTAACAGTAGCTAAATCCTTGCCATATATCCTGTAGCTACTAATTTCTATACTAATCCATGCATTGTACCACTAGTTGTAATTTTAGTCTATAATATCGAAAAGGCCACATATCGAAAGCTTACTGCTTACTAATACGAATGACTTGCGGGCCTCTTTTTATGTCTTTCAAACATGACATCTGTCTGTATGGCTGACGTTATGTCGTAGTCTCCAATTGTACCTCTTCAAAATAGATCACCCGAAGTCGCGTAGAAGACATACAGGTTGATATGAGATATCTGGGGTATACGTAAGTATCACCAAGTTAAGGTACTTCAATAGTAGAGTGTAATAGAAGGGTAATGGAATACGCATGATTTACTAAAAGAAAAGACCATATTTGATTGCATGACACTGAACAATATATTTACATGAAGTTGGAACAATTATCCTCTTTTTTTGGGTTGGATAAACTTCCAATTTTACTTGATATGTGTTATTCCTTTGAAAAGAATGCTCTCTTACGAGTCAATGGGTATTGCGAAGAGGGCTTTAGCCGTCTGTGACAGACGTTTTAGCCATAAAAAAGCCCATGTGAACTGCTTACAGCTCGTCGTGGGTGGGAACATCGTCATCAGCGCCAGCGCCACCAGCGTTGCCGTACATCTTGGAAGTGATGGGGTAGGCAGCGTTGGACAGCTTCTCACGCTGCTCCTCGAACTCCTCGGTCTCGGCGGTGGCGGCGTTCTCCTCCATCCATTCGATGGCCTCCTTGATAGCGTCAGTGAGAGTCTCCTTGTCCTCATCATCGAGCTTGCCACCAAGACCCTCCTCATCCGCGACCTGGCTCTTGAGGTTGAAGGCGTAGTTCTCAAGAGAGTTACGGGCCTCAACCTTCTCCTTGAGGGCCTTGTCCTCCTCAGCGTACTTCTCGGCCTCCTCAACCATACGGTCGATCTCCTCTTGGGTAAGACGGCCTTTGTCGTTGGTGATGGTAATGGACTCGGACTTGCCAGTGCCCTTGTCGTGAGCAGAGACCTTCAGAATACCTGTAGAGAGAAACACATTAATGCCATGCTCGGTAAAATTACTAGGAGTGTGTATTTGTAGAAAAACTTACCGTTGGCATCCAGATCGAAGGAAACCTCAATCTGGGGAACACCACGAGGAGCAGGGGGAATGCCAGTCAGCTCGAACTTGCCCAGGTTGTTGTTGTCCTTGGTCATGGGGCGCTCGCCCTCGAAGACCTGGATAAGAACAACAGGCTGGTTATCAGCGGCAGTCGAGAAGATCTGTGACTTGCGAGTAGGAATAGCAGCTATTGTGTGTTAGTTTGGAACATTACAATTATCATATAGAAAATTAACATACTGTTGCGGCCAATTAGCTTGGTCATGACACCACCAGTAGTCTCAATACCCAGGGTCAGAGGGTTGACATCCATGAGAACAATATCCTCAGTACCCTCCTCGTTGGACAGAACACCGGCCTGAACGGCAGCACCGAAAGCAACAGCCTCGTCAGGGTTGATACCCTTGGAGGCCTTCTTGCCGGAGAAGTACTCCTCAATCAGGGCCTGGACCTTGGGGATACGGGTAGAACCACCAACAAGGACAATGTCGTCAATCTCGTTACGCTTGACCTTGGCATCATCAAGAACCTGCTGGACAGGCTTCAGGGTCTTCTTGAAGAGATCTATGTTTAGCTCCTCAAACTTGGCGCGGGTAAGAGTCTCAGAGAAATCAACACCGTTGAAGAAAGACTCGATCTCGATACGGGTAGACATCTGGGAAGACAGAGTACGCTTGGCCTTCTCGGCCTCACGCTTGAGCTTACCCATGGCCTTGGGGTCCTTGGTGACATCGACAGTATTCTTCTTGTTGAAGGTCTTGGCGAAGTGGTTGATGACGCGCTGATCGAAATCTTCACCACCCAGGTGAGTGTCACCAGCAGTAGCCAGAACCTCAAAGACACCGCTCTCAATGGACAGCAGAGAAACATCGAAGGTACCACCACCAAGATCGTAGACAATGATCTGACGCTCACCAGCGTCGGTCTTGTCAAGACCGTAGGCAATAGCGGCAGCGGTAGGCTCGTTGACAATACGGAGGATGTTCAGACCAGCGATAACACCAGCATCCTTGGTAGCCTGACGCTGAGCGTCGTTGAAGTAGGCAGGGACTGTGACAACGGCATGAGTGACGGTCTTGCCCAGGTAAGACTCGGCGACCTCCTTCATCTTGCCCAGAATCATGGCAGAGATCTCCTCAGGAGAGAAGGTTTTGGTGTCACCCTTGAAGTCAACCTTAACGAAAGGCTTGCCATCCTTGTTGGTAACCTTGTAAGGGAAGTGCTTGATATCAGCCTGAAGCTCCTTCTCGTTGAACTTGCGACCAATAAGACGCTTGATATCGAAGACAGTGTTGATGGGGTTGGCAGGAGCCTGGTTCTTGGCGGCGTCACCAACGAGACGCTCCTCCTCAGTGAAGGCGACGTACGAAGGAGTGATACGGTTACCTAGTAAGTGAATGACTGTTAGAAATGAACTGGCAGAGTGGCAACTATTGCGGGGGAGTGCCGGCATAACATACCCTGGTCGTTGACAAGAATCTCAACCTTTCCCTTCTGCATCACACCGACACAGCTGTAGGTAGTACCCAGATCGATACCGATGACGGTGCCGTAGCTCTGTAGGAAAAGACAAAGTTAGCATGGCTGTGATTTAGGACAAGCCGGGTTGACTATTGGCATCCTGATCGGAGGAAACCTCAGGCGGGGAACAGTTTGAGCTTACCTCTACATCATCCGCTCTGACGGACTGAACGAAAGCCAGCGGCGAAAAGAGAAGGCATGCCCAGGCCAGAAGGCCAAAGGCAATTGCGAGCGTAGATCTTGATCTCGCCATCGCGAAGTTGTGAAAGTGGTGGTTTAGATGTATGTATGTGTTAGAGTATAGATAGAAGACTCAAAGACCAGCTTCACTTCTGGCTTGTGGTTGGTCAAGGATCGAGAGCAGCACCGGACTATGGTGATGAATGCTCTGGTGTTTTGTTCTTTCAAATCAGCGGCCGGGACGCTAATGGTAGATGATGAAAGAAGAAAGAAAAAATAAGGAAAAGAAGGGATTGATGGAGAGAGAAAATAAAGAGAAGAAGCAGACGGCCAGATTTAAATGCGATCGAGATCTTCTCAGAAGCCCAGTTTGCGTATTGCCAGTAGGCCGGACCCAGTAAAGTCGAAGGTGTCCTGAAGAGCATCTAAAGGCCACATTTCCAGTTGACGGGATTTAGCCAGAGGGGAGTGGGTCAAGGTGTGCTCCCGGCTATCTAGTGGGGCGTGTGTGCAGTGCTTGGTGAGGCTGCAGCCTCCACTATTTTCACCAGCTTCTATTCAGCCACACGCCCGACGCATGGTATCAATGCTGGACCCTGGTGTATGTATAGTAGTTAGCGCCACAAGCTACCGTCCCTTGCAGTCGCAACTCAACCTCATGGACAGACTGTCATCTAAGGATACTATTATAAGAAGCACGAATACCTGATTTGCGGCTTAAGAAGACAACTACACCTCTCCTGTAGCAGCGCCGCCCCCTTCAGATCCAAGGCCAAGTTGGTGGTCAATGCTATTGCCTCCCCATTGCCATCTCAAAAGACCAACTATCACGGACTCCATGTGAACAGGCATTCGCCAGGCAGGTCGCTGTGTTAGCTTCACTTTATGTTAGCCATCCAATTGCATAGCCAACCGCTTGCCAATCTGCAGGATCAGACCCATGAGGTAAAACACCTGTGCTCCGATACCTTGTTAACCATAAACTCCTCAAGGCTGCGTCACCTGGCCGCCCTTCCAGCTAGCTAGAGAATATTCTAGCTGTCTCTACATTATTATTGCATAGTATTGATAGTATTGACTTGAAATTTTGGTCATGTTTACACAACCAATATGAGGCCGTATCCTTAAAATATAATGCGAATATAGACTCTTCTAAATTCACTAGTTTGCATGAGCGAGACTTGTATGAACACAAACATGGTCATGGGTAATCTACAAGGATTTTGGTATCATCCATACTTCTGTTTTACTACGTATAAATAGTGTGTTATAAAAAACCGCCATGCTGGGGAGCCAAAGATGCCACCTTGCCAATGTTTCGACCATAAATCAACTATCGCTACCACGAGACTGATAGTGTATTACTATATTTCTCCTTCTTCCCTGCATCATGGCACTAATAGCCCTCTTACTAATACTATTCTTAGTCATAAACAATGACCAGCCCCATTCATATCTGTTGACGATCGTTCAATTCAATATGTGTCCTCTTTTTTGATCCTTGCTACAACCTATTTTCAGTAATCATTTTCTAGAATGTTCTCCACTGACCCCTCCATCAAAAACCGGGAAGCTATGAGCTACCGCCCCACATTTAGGAGATAGAGGGTGGCCCTGAGCTCAATGTAACCCTAACTCGGCTGATCAAACAAGGGCCGAATAATGCTTAAGGTCTACTTGCGCCTGTGATAGCTTCTCTCCCTGAGTCGCTCCTTTACAATAAAAACACTTTAAACTTCGTCTATGTTTTTCAACAACCAAAAAGGCGGCTATAAAGAAAGCTTAACTTAATGCTGTTGAACCCTTCCCAATCCCCTAGCGCCGACCTCGCAATAGTTGTCTCCTTGAACACCTTCCTCACACTCTAAACACTCTAATCTTTTCCTTATATCTCTACCAAGCTGCTAAATGGACAGTGAAGAAACAAGTTATTATTATTTTTTATATTTATATTTTTATATTTTATAGTTCAGACCCCCATTATAAAGGGAGGTTTCTCGACGTCTAACGATCCACTAGGGTCGGGTCCACGTGATCCACAAAAAGACGTAAAATGATAAATAAGGTTCACAAACTAACGGCTCATACGATTACATGAGATGGTCAAGGTTAATAATTATATTACTGACATATATATGTACAAGTAGTATCATTGATCTTGAACTACAAATATAGAAGGCCCATGAAAAGTATTATGAATCTAGTAGAGGCTTGCCTCATGCAGACACAACATCAGGAAGGTTAATTACCTAACTATGTACAATGTTTCAACATCGCCACAGCTGTCTTTCCAAATAAATGCAATAATTTTGATTATGAGTTTTGTAAATTGTGTATTTCTAAATTTGGAATGAGTAATATCAACGCCATATAGCAGCCTTTATCCGTGGTATAAAAATCGAATCCGAGATCCCGAACCAGGAAGACAAGATGATGAGCAGAAGCTTCAAGTCGACCTTCTAACAACAAACAATTCTAACCAATGCCAATATGAAAATAAAAGAAGCGAACAAACATGAATCAAATATCGAACGTAGTAACTACTCAACGACGCCAGCGGCAATAGTATCGCCTTGGCTGCGAATAATGATGCGCTGGCCGGGATCAACGGTCATTTTCTCCTGAAGCTTCACCCGGATCCGACCAATGTATCCTTCCTTGATGACGGTTGGATTGCTCGTGGTGATGAAGCCAGTGAGTTTGTCGAGTACGGCATCGAGAGCAACGATGGCACCAGCGGAGTGTTTCCGGCCACGGTGAACGTCGATGGCTGTGGGGATGAGAGGCTTGAATGCCAGAGCCTTGAGGGTGAATTCGTTGCGAGTAGGAATGGGTGATTTGGAGGCACCGATAACATCTCCCGAGCGAATGTTGCTCGAGTCAAGACCGACAATAGTGATTGTAGCATTTTCTCCAGCCACAGCCCATTCGCGAGCCTCTAAGCCAACCTGGATAGCTTGCACATAGCAAACTTCGTTGCTGGGAGCGACAATAATCTCGTCACCAACCTGGGTGGTTCCGAAATCGATGCGGCCGGCGATGTTGATCTTGCTTCCAGTTGTGGTCCAAAGTTCAGAAACCATCATGCGTAAGGGTAATTCTAGATTACGCTGCGCTGGCTTGGTGTTGTCTAGGGCGTCGATAAGAGTAGGCCCATCGTACCATGTCAGCTCAGCGGGCTTTGGCTTTGTGATGTTGGTGCCCTCGATACCGGAGATGGGGACGAATTGAATATTCTTTTCTAGGAAGTTGAGCTTGAGAAGGAAAGCCGAGACCTGCTGAGTAATCTCGTCGTATCTATCCTTGGACCAATCAACCATATCAAGTTTGTTGACGGCAATGATGATTCGGTGAATTCCTAGACTGCGGAGTAAAAGGATGTGCTCATAAGTTTGGCCTTTGATGCCCTTCTCAAAGGCACCTGTGTTGGCGTCAACGACAAGAATAGCAAAATCTGCCTGACTGGCACCGGCAATCATGTTGGGAACGAAATCACGGTGACCAGGGGCATCGAGGATAGTGAAGCTGGTTTTCTCAGTCTCGAAGAATCTAGTGGCCACATCAATGGTTACACCATGCTCGCGTTCCTCTTCACGCTCGTCCATGACCCAGGCAAGAGCAAAGGATCCCTTGCCGATCCGGTTGGCTTGGTGGCGGTAGGTGGATACGAGAGATTCATCAACAACTCCAAGGTCGAGGAGGAGACGACCCATGAGAGTACTTTTTCCGGCATCGACGTGACCTTGAGCAAGTTAGTTTGATATCCATAAAGTAGTTTGTTGAAGTAGCCACTTACCGGACACAACAAAACTCAACTTCTTCTTTTCCTTGCTGTCCCGAAGTTCCCATTCCTTGATAACATTTAAGTTCTTGCTTTGAGGCTTGTTAAACTTGGGCTTGACAGATTTGGAACTCTCGTCGCCAGAGCTGGTCGTGGGCTTGGCATTGATCATTGCCTTCTTAGCCTGTGCGGCTTGGATGCGGCGTGCTATTGGAAATAAATCAGATTAGTCTTCTTATTGTCGGTCTCCTCTCAGCAAACCTTGAGATTGAGCTGCAATAACTATGTCATCTGGGCTGGGCTTGAGAAATATATCTGCAACAAAGTCTGGAGATGCCATATACGGTAAAGGGTATTTTTCGGGTAGGACTGGATTCTGGCTAGCCGGGTGCGCAAATAAGGCCTGAGCAAATCCAGAGCATGGCATCGACGGGGCATCGACTACATGCGCAGAGGAGATTTCTGGGTTTTCTTCAGGCACAATGGGAGTAGTGTTTCGTGGGGGCTCAGTGATGGTCTCGTTGCTGATGGCGATATTTGCTTCTGCTTGTCTCAACGAAACATATTGTCGTTTGGGAGCAGGTTGATGTCCATCATTTTGGCCTACTCGCTTTGTGCTATCTGGCCTTGACTCGAGAGATGGTGGTAGATCCGAGTGACCAATTGTTGCACGAGCTAGACATTCGCTGATGGAAGCTGCAGTAGAAATGCCGCTGGTTACAGCTGGTTTGTCGAGTGACTGTTCTGCAGTGCCGAGCTTCTTGCGACGAGCAGCCAAGGCAGCGAGCTTGGAAGAACCGCCCAATAGCCCAGAAGGCACGATTGGACGCGGAGGAATAAATAGTGACTGTCGTGATTGGGGAATAGAAAACCATGGCATGTCGCCAAAGAAAGCCTTGAAATATATAGCCTTGGAACTAGCGACACTTGTGGCTAGTTCAGGATGTCTACCTAATGTGATGTGCCCCGTGCTCGACCTTCCTCGCATATCCAGTGGTATAGCAGGAGCTAGAAAATGCTTACCTTCAGCTTCTCCCTTGTTCTGATTTGTCTTAGCGATACGAGAGATAAAGTCAAAAGTCTTGCTCTCATCATAATAGTTGTAGTAAAGAGAATCTTTGATTGCCTTTCGAGTGACCCATTTGGCTTGCTCGCCAAGGATTTCAATGATCGAGGCACAAGACTTTTCAAGACGCTCGCGGTCGATATGCTGGCGGAAGATGTATTCAACGGCAACTGCGACTTTACGATCAGCAACATTGAGAGCCTTGGTGATCAGATCATCTGAAACCTCATCAGAGCGATCGCCAAGTTCTTCACGTACTGCATAGTACAAGTCGTCACCATCAGTGATGACAAACCCGTCTTCATCGTACATGAGTCCGTCATTGTTGGCGGAATCGTAGCCATCATCGGCATCGTACTCATCATCGTAGTATTCAGTCATGGTGATATGAATGGAAGTAGTGATGAACGCAGGTGGGGGAAAGTGTAAAGAAGCGGATAAGGGTAAGACTATCGAAAAGATGATGTCTGCGGTGATGTAGGAAAGGAAGAAAGCAAACTGGAATATGCGGGAGAGGGAGCAGTTTAAGAAGGCGATATGAAGTCTGGAAGTCCTATAAGTGACGACGGTCTAGATTGACTTTTAGAAGTTCCAGAATTGTCCCAATCCGGCAAAAATGAACGAAATACAGGATATAGGACTTGCAAAATGGTTAGGCGTTGAATGTGGCAAAGTGAGAAGAGGTAATAATTCTACACTTTGTAGTAGCCGCACTAGTTGAAGCCAAGATAGTAGAAACAATAGGCCAAGAAGTTTGGTATCTGATGGTGTAAAATGCTCTAGTCTAGTAGAAACTAGAGCGGGTTGGTGATATCGAGCAAGGCTGTAGGATCAAGTTTGTCGGGTACAAGTTCTTTGCTCATTGAATAGTTGAGCTCGAACTTTGGAGGGGCAGTCAGAATTCAGCGCGGGGCAAATTGCAGCTAACATCAAACCTGCCTGTCAGAGAGCAGTGCGATCTCGACTGCGGTGCACTGTGCGACACCGTGATACATAGTAGGAGGGGACAGTGCGGGTTGAAAGCGCCACATACGCCTCAGAGACTCATGGCTGCTGCGCCACATGCTCCCATCCCCCTAAAGCAATCAATGGAAATCGATAGACGGTCGTGCTAGGCCAAGTCTGAAAGTTTGGCGGGGAGCTTTTCTCATCAGGCTTGAAAAACTACACAACACCGAACGAAAAAAAGATAGGCCGATCGATATACGCCAAGCCATCTGCTAGACTCCAGAAACTGCCTGGGGCCTGCTAATTTTCTTTCTCTTTTCTATCTCGCTGTGGCCAACTGCGTCGCTTGTTTACTACTTTGTTAATCTTCTTGTATACCCCTCCTGTTCTTAAGTTAACCATGGCCATGAGTACGTCCCAAGCTAAACTACCCCATCCCCCTTTAAGCCTCATGAACTAGCAGCAGCATCGGCCGTTCTTGGTGTAGCCACAACTGAAAACAACACAAAAAAGACACGCATTGAACCATGACTAACAACTATCTCGACTAGACCTGGACCTCTCAAACGGTATGACCATAGACCCATGATCGCCTACAAACGCGATATGCACCCGCTATATCTGCAACCTAGCCCACGATGTAACACGAATATCTCGACAATTGCCACGATGAACTAACTTGCTTTGCTCGTAGCTGTCCTGACCAAGGATGAACAGGGCCGGCCGTTCATTGTCGTCAGAGAGTAAGATAACCAGCTCCAATGGTCATTAAATACAAAACCTGATCACATGCTAACCAAAGTCACTATTGTATAGCCAAGGCAAAAAGAAGCGCCTCTCTGGAAATGAAGCCGTCAAGTCACACATTCTGGCTGCCCGGACCGTAGCCAATATTGTCAAGTCATCTCTCGGTCCCCGCGGTCTTGATAAGATTATGATTTCACCAGATGGTGAAATTACCGTCACTAACGACGGTGCTACTATCCTGCAACAGATGGAGGTGTCCAACCACGTTGCTAAGCTGCTAGTGGAACTGTCCAAGTCCCAAGATGACGAGATTGGTGATGGTACCACTGGTGTCGTTGTGCTAGCCGGTGCTCTGCTCGAGCAGGCCGCTGAGCTAATTGATAAGGGCATTCACCCCATCCGTATTGCTGACGGCTACGACCAGGCTTGCGACATTGCCGTCGCTGAGCTAGACCACATTTCTGATGTTATGGAATTCTCCAAGGACGACACTTCCAACCTACTCAAGGTCGCCAAGACCTCGCTAGGCTCAAAAATTGTTTCCAAGTCCCACGACCAATTCTCCCAGATTGCCATTGATGCCGTTCTATCAGTTGCTGATTTCGAGCGGAAAGATGTCGATTTCGACCTAATCAAGGTCGACGGTAAGGTCGGTGGTTCTCTTGAAGACACTGTTCTTGTGAAGGGTGTTATTATCGACAAGGACTTTTCTCATCCCCAGATGCCTTCTGAGGTGAAGGACGCCAAGATCGCCATATTGACGTGTGCATTTGAGCCACCGAAGCCCAAGACCAAGCACAAGCTGGATATCACTTCAGTGGACGAGTTCAAGAAGCTGCAGACCTACGAGCATGAGAAGTTCATTGAGATGATTCAGCAGATCAAGGCCACTGGTGCCAACCTAGCGATATGCCAATGGGGTTTCGATGATGAAGCCAACCATCTACTTCTTCAGAACAAGCTTCCCGCCGTGCGGTGGGTTGGTGGCCCAGAGATCGAGCTGATTGCCATTGCCACCAACGGCCGGATCGTGCCTCGCTTCGAGGACCTGAACGCTGACAAGCTAGGTACTGCCGGTACTGTCCGTGAGATGAGCTTCGGTACTACACGTGAAAAGATGCTGGTAATTGAGGACTGCGCCAACACTCGTGCCGTCACCATCTTCGTCCGTGGTAGCAACAAAATGGTGAGTTTCATACGAGGATCACTCATTTGTCACATTCAAATAAGTTTACTAACGTCTGTCTTTATTAGATCATCGACGAGGCTAAGCGTTCCCTACACGATGCCCTTTGCGTCGTACGCAACCTGGTCCGTGATAACCGCGTTGTCTACGGTGGTGGTGCTGCTGAGATTGCTTGCTCTCTGGCCGTCGAAGATGCTGCCGTCAAGACTCCCGGTCTAGAGCAATATGCTATGCGCGCCTTTGCTGATGCTCTTGACGCTGTGCCCATGGCACTGGCTGAGAACAGTGGTTTCAACCCTATCTCCACTCTCGCCGAGGTGAAGAGTCAGCAGGCCAAGGCTGGTCCGGAACTGCGCGGAAGACTAGGAGTTGACTGCATGTCGCGTGGCAGCAACAACATGAAGGATGCGTTCGTAATCGATCCCCTCATTGGCAAGAAGCAACAGCTCCAGCTGGCAACCCAGCTATGCCGTATGGTTCTCAAGGTCAACAACGTTATCATTTCCGGTACAGGCGAGCAAGACTTTTAAACAAAGGTTGGTTTTTGTGTATCAATAATAGCGATAGAACTAAGGCCGAACCATGAAATTGATGGAGGGCTTGGCCGTGGCCACTACAAATAGACAAAGGACTTAGCAAGACAGAATAATCATGTCTTTAACTAGGTTAACATAATAAGCTTTCAAAGAAATAGTCAAAAAAGAGCATGGAATAGCACTATCATGAGGGCATAATCTGTACAACAACATTACTAGTTTACTTTATTTATAACTTACATATAACTACTATATATTGGTCTTCAAGATAATCTCTCAATTTAGGCTTTTAAAATAGGAGTATAGTGGTCAATTGGAATCACAAACCCCCTAAATCATCTTGACTTGTTTATGATCTCGAAACCATGCATAGAAGCAGAAAAATGGATAGGTAAGTACTTAATAATATGTACGTTAGAATAAATATAGTTATTAGAATCTTCTCCTCTAATCTTCTAACCATATTTACAAAGTGTGAACCCAGGACATTCTGCATAGAAACGTTTTTGTTACTATGATGACTGAGATTCATCAAGTCAACAGCAAACTCCATATTACTTCATAAAATTTAAGAAATTGCTATAGGCAAGAAGCTTCCTTGCAATAGAATTATTCTTATAAGGGATTCAAAATATGGTATGTATTCATCAACATATAAGTAGAAGATTAAATGTCTTAGATGACAGGCAGCTTTCAGGAGGATCCTAGGTCCTACTTATGTATACGATGTAACATTGTATAGAGTCACGATGATGATATTATAACAAGATATAAAGAGCACGGTAATTGTCAGATAGAGGTAATATAATAATAAAATGAATGAATTTCAGATACAGATAAACAATAAAAAATAAATACGACGATTGAATGTTGGTATCACGAACAAGACACAGTTCAAAAAAGATATTTCCAAAAGCGCGGAAACATGAACACACCACAAAAGACTATAGGGCGCAAGTAGTTCAAGTAAGAAATAACAGAGGCTTTTTTTGTGCAACCCCTTCAACAAGTTTTATATAATAGTGTGTACAATCTATCGTAAGGATAGATCAGCACCAATAAAAAAACAAAAACAATAAAAAACAGATAGGCTAGATTTGAAATGAAATATGACAACGAAAAGAAGATAAAAAAATAAAAGCCGAAGCTGTACCGTGAACCATTCCATTTTAAAGTATTGCTTAGTTATGGACCAAAGTCAATACATATGATTAGAAGCCAAAATTTGTGGGAAAACAAGAAGAAAAAGTCATTAACTTCATTAGGATGGATGAGAGAAAAAGAAGGAAGAAAAAGAAAGAGAAAAAAAAGAAGAAAAAGATAAAAGAGGATGCTGCTATATCTTGACTGAGACATAGGGATCGTGACAGCGAATTCGAGAAAGATAAAAAAGGCTCTAGGTGAGAGAAAGAAAAGCAAGAGACATTGAACAATAATAGTACACAGCATCAGGCCAAGAGGCCTAGAATACTAGCTGCAGAACAGAACAAGAATCGAACACTCAAAATGACATCAAGCCATGTATGAGTACAAAAAGATATTTAAAAAAGGGCAGTCATTAGATAGATAGCTTCAAAGACTATCCACATCACAAAAGCCACTTTCTTTTTCTTGTTGGTTCATTTTTTTTTACCAGCCCTTGGTATGGTAACCATCCTGGGCTTCTCTGGTAAAATACCGGTTCAGATTCGCCTTGTCATCGTCCTGCTTCTTATCCATGTACGCTATCGTTGGGTATTGTCTCAAGTTAGCAACATCTTGCGACGTATGACGTCTCTGCAGAACAGCATTTGCAGTCTTTGACTTTTGTTGACGCTCCCAGAGCATATGACGACGAAGAGACTCGGTGAGTTCGGTGGAAAGCATATTTCTGCGCGTAGTACGAGGCGATAACGCGCCCGTGTTGATCGGCTGTGCTTGGGTACGGGGGATCGTCATTTCGCGGATAGGACGTAGGCCAGAAGTGCTGCTGCCGTTACGCTTCATCATCATGATGTTGCTGTCGTCGGAGTCATCCGAGGTCTTGCCTGCTGCGTTGCGGGAAGCGTTGGCAGCAACGGCCATGCCTAGGTTGGATGGACCGTTGTGGCCACGCAGGCGGGGATGCAAGGCAGATGTCGATTGAGACGCGATGGTGTTGGTAGGCTTGTGCTTGTCGTTCTTCTCGAGCATAAGAGTGATGAGAGATCGGCGAGAAGGCAGGTGGACCTTGGAATCGACACGCTGGAAGAAGTTACGATCATCGAGGCTGGACTTGCCGCTATCTTCGAAAGAGTCTTCCCATTCTGAGCCCTCGTCAACAGCACTCTCGTCGATGGCGCTCTCGTCCATCTCCTCATCATCATCCTCATCATCTTCAGAATCACTGGCAATAGCGTTGTCGTTGTCACTGCTGCTGATGGTGTCGACCACGGCGCTGAAGGAGGTAGTCTTTTTGGGCATGATGCTGGGAGGAGCCAGGCTAGACTTTACTTGGCTTTCGGATGAGGAGGCTCCCATTTCAAACATGCCGCGCTTCTTAATGGCGGGCTTGATGGTCTTGTTAGCTTGTTCCGACAGGCTTTGGCAAGCTTCGCTAGAAGAAGCAGAACCACCGCAAGTAAACATGGCAGATTTCTTAGCAGTGTTGCGAGAGATGGAAACAGGACCAGCAGAGTCGCCGGGCTTCTGATCTGGCACGTTCACACGAGGGATGGGGCCAGTAGAGGGAGACGGGCCACGAAGGGCAGTAGTCCGTCTATTGGACGGGGATAAAAGCATATCATTCGAGGCTAGAGCGATAGACTCGTTTGGGATATATGAAGTTGGAGGGGGGGCAGGCATGGAGATGGGCTCGGGAGACATCTCGGGCTTGTCGGTGCGGACCTCCAAATGCGTCGAGGTAGTAGAGTTGATGTGCGGGAGAGGAGCAGTGAGAGGCTTCTTCTCAGTGATGATGTTGACGATCATCTTTTCAAAGTCGTCAGACTTCACTGGCTGGTTTGGATCACGCAGACAGGAGTCTTGTCTACGGATCAGAGGCTTGATATCGATGGCGGACTCGGAGCATGTGAACTCAACAGCCTCTTCTTCGACCGAGTCGACGCTGCCGGATAGCTGGGGCAGCTCAGAAATCTTACTAGTCTCGGGGATGTTTTTGGGAGCGGAAGTAGACGACAGGCTGGTGGTGCTGTTGGGGCTACCAATAGCCTCACGCTTCTTCCAGAGACGCCAGCTCAGGTTCTCGAGACGGCGACCCTGCTCAACGGACGGGGCGCATCTAGCAAAAACTAAAATTCCGCGCATGTTAGCTGACTGCCAATAAAAAACGGCTAATTTCAAAGAGTCGGAAAAGCAGGAGGAAAAATCAACTTACCAGCCCATATGTAGAACAAGCTCTCGGGGTTGGCAGTGTCGATCTTGCCAATGACGTTGGGGTCAACGGTCAAGATATGTGTGTCGAATGAATAAACCATATTGGCAAAAGGGTGAGCTGCTCAAGTGGCGAGCAGGATGGTCGGTGTTGTTTTCAGGTAGTAATGTTAGGCTTGGAGAGCCGGGAGTTCGAGGACGACCAAGTGAAGACGTGCCGAACGTGTGTTCAGCGAGTGAGTAGGAGAGAGATCTCGAAGTCTATCAAGCAGACGAGATTGAGGCGCCAATAGTGGAACGAGAGAGTGGGTTGGGCACTGGACGGCGGTGGCAGGATGTATATGTTCGGATCGCAGTTGAGTGAATATCTGTTCCAAGAGGTCGACGATAACAACGGGAGTCAGGCGGTGAGAAGAGCCAGCTGGCGTGTATCAGACGGGTTTACGATCGGCAGTAGTCAGAGAGCGAGCAATGGGGCCGAAAACCAGCAATAGACGAGTAGAGCGGGATGTAGTAGAAACAATGGTGAAGTTGGTGATAGCGGAGAGAATATTCGACGCAGACATGAGATGTGGGCACAGTTCGCATTATAATAGCGGTGCCCAAAGATTTCTGGGTTCAGAGGTCCAGGTCCTTGTTTAGTGCTTTTCAGAGCCTTTTAGTGCAGCTTGCAGTGCTACAGCCACCAATCCACGTCGAACGCCCAGAAAACGGGGGTGGTCCCTTCTTGCTTGCCATACACCCTTATGCGGGGGTCTTTACTGTTCCGGGCGTACCCCCCTTCCAGCAAATCCCCAATTTTTGTAGGGTGGGTCCATCACAACGTACAGAGAGAAAAAAAGAAAAAAAAAGAAAAACGACAAAAAGATGGGCCTCCTCTTCGGTGCTTCTTTTTTTTCTTCCAGGGGCCCCCTTCTAGAGAAGCTAATTTGTGGGTACAGGAACGTACCTGAGCTGGGCTGGCCCAGTACAGGCTTAGTACAAGCTTGGTACAGGCTTTCAGCGTCTTCCGGCACAAGTCTTCAGTACAGGTGGTCACGCGCTGCTCTAGCGTGTCAACAGTGTCCCATCGACCTTTCCCTCATCCGGTGAAAGAAAAAGAAAAAGAAGAAAGAAATAATACATAATTATCGCAGCAATCCTGCAGCCGTTTGGCTTCTTCCCCAATTGGGCCTGGCGAACACCACCGCCCAAACGGGAATAAATTCGAGTGTGCCAGTTGAAGATCGAAGAAGATCGTGACGCTGCCCTTTTTGGGCCATCTGCCCAATGGCATCGTTGCTCTTCTTCTCTACATTCTTGCTCGATGGTTACAGCTTTTGGCCAATGCTTTCACGAGTGTTCGTCCGAATTGCCTTCTCGCCATCCCGATTGCGCCCTACCTGACGCGTTTATATCTGTTGTCTGTTTTGCATTTTATCTGCTGCGAAGCCAGAGGCCTCTGAATCCGCCGCTCGAAATTCCTTTTTCTGCTGCTGTCCTGGTTTTTTCGCTGGCCAAAATGACAACTGGCAAGGCGCTATAAAGCCTCTGTCACGTGAGATTTCAGATCCATTTTTGAGTGTATTCTTTTTTTGCCATGCTAACTACTACATACTTCTAAGCTTAAAATGCATACATTCCTTTCTTTTTCTCATATTGTATTGCCTAAATGCCCCTGTATAATACGCAACTTCAGTCTTGACCGAGTGTTTTGTTTTCTTGTTCACGTGCAGATCGCTTCCTGTGTACACATACAATGGCAGTCTAGTATAGCCGTCATATCAGGGCTGCGATACTGAGATGCTGAGTATAACAGGCCTCGATGTGGATTGACATGGCCTCATAACAAGTTGAGGCCCCGTGAGCAGCATGGATCAGTCGGTAGCTGGGTCTTTGCAATCGCATGTCTCCCTCTCTCCTCACTCTTCTTCTCCTACCTCGCAATCGCCATCTACAGGGTCGACAGTGTTGGCAAGTATCAAAAAAACACATCATCATGAACTTCCGTTTTCATAGTGGACAGATGGCCGTTGGTTTTTGTCCTCTCGTGACCTCATGCGTTGTTTGCAGCCCGTACCTCTGTTTTCCCAGAACCCGTGTTTATATGCACACTTTGGTTTTACAACAACAGATTGTTTGTTTGGCCATTCTAGCCCGGTCGCTTGTCCGCTCACACGCTACGTTTTTGCTGTCCTACAATCCTGGAACGCGCAAGAAGAAAGCCTAAACAAAAACAAAAACAAAAAAGAATCAGTAGTTGGCGGCGTCTACATGGACAATATCAAATACATGTATACCCGCAAGGATATTGTGAACCATCTTCATCTTACGAAGTGGTACAGCCAGCCAGCTCATCTCCAGGTAGCTTGTAGCTTGTAGCTTGTAGCATACTGTCTACAAACATGTACACTGCAGTCTCTAGCTTGCCTGTTTGCTCCAAACGTGGACAAGGATAAGGCTTACGGCGCACGCGACGAGCTAACTGGTGCGAATGACCAACACGCTCATATTGACATAACCCTAGACTGAACTTGACACAAAGGGGATCGGTCAAGAGATCACCAGTATCTTTCTCCAACATATGAAGAAGAAGATAGACACACTCTAAAAGCCAGAAATGTCTGGATGAACTCAAATCTAACTAAGCTTGCTATTACTCAGAGAAAAGCTTTGATTGGTACGGCAAAAGCCTACACAGCATAGTTCATGGTCACTGAAGTGAAAAGGGACAACGCAGAAGATCAGTAGCATTGTACATATTTGGCTTCAAAGTCAATCTATGCATGAAAAAGCAGATATGTACTTGGAAATTTGGACTTGGTATACAACTTTATACATATATATGGCTGACCGCTTTCTTGCACATTTCTTAGTTCCGCTTGGCAATGGCACGGCAGTAAGTCGGCAGATCAAATTGCATGAAGAGTTGCTCAACTAGCTTTTTAGCATCCAAAGTGCACTAACTATCTTTGACGTGGCAAACAGCTCGGTCACGAGTTTCACTAAATGGCTATTTGTGTAGATGTAGTAGCCAGTACTCCAAAACTGGCAATGTTTAGTATAATTTGACCAGCTATGACGACGATGTTTATCTTTTGCTAAACGCTGTATATCGAATGCATCTCTGATTTGATTAATGGCACACTTTGTAATTGTCATACATTTGGAGTTGTATATATAAGAAAATCCTACCGTATATTCACCAAGAACTCGGTGATTACAAGAGAATAAAGATAAATATACGATACGAATGGAATGGAATTATACACAACAACTAGGCGCCAACACTTTGAGGCACTCCAAATAGTATTCTATAATTATTCGTAGAGTCCTTCCTATAAGGCATTGTTGGCTCCCCCCAAATCCCATCGTGTACAGCCTCTCGTGTGACTTCAGTACAGCTTGTAGCTATGATTCGCCTGTTCCGTGACAAAAACAGCAGGAATATTAGAAAATAAGGATAAGAATATAAACCGAAATAGAAAGGAATGTGCAGCGTTTCCCCGTCCACTAAACTCAGCATATGGGCGACCTGAAAGGTGATGACGCGCTATCACAAGCGAGGGTTCGTTGTTTTGAATATTCTTACAAGTGATTACTACCGATGCAATAACGCCCCGAAAATAACACAAACTACAGTATCAAGATAAAAAAGAAAGCAAGCCCATACTTGTAGGCCAATCGATTTAAGCGGTGGGAAGGCGATGAGATGAGACATGGGGTTTCAACTGTTATTACAGATAGAAACAAGCCAAAATGTTTTAAGTTGCGACCGATTACTACCAAGATTTTCACCCAAGTTCTCTCATTATCTTTTGTTCTTGCGCTGTCACAGGAACAGACACGCAATATCAGATTTATTGTTATTACCAAGTTGGCCAGCTACGACGTCATTGATGCATCCTGATTTTTTAAAAAGAAAAAATCTCCCTTGTCCAAAGGACCTTCCTGCAGATACTATAGATGGCCTGATTAAGTGTATATGGTGAAGCTTTGATAGCTAAGTAGCACCTCGGTATCCTAAGATACACAGCCCTGAGCTAATACTAGTATATAATGTAAGGTGAAGGACAGCCTACTTCTCAACAGTGATAGGCTCGTTATATTATCAACTTCTAATCTTTTCTGGGAACCTCTGAGCATTTTGTAGCTCCTTGTATTACCTTCTGCAGAAATTTGTGAGTAGAGAGGCTGCCTAAACCTTTAGACGCACTACTATAAGCATAAGGTGGACTTTAGTGGTAGTTTTGTGCTAGCTGGATTTGAATATGTACGTGATGGTATAGACAAACTATTGAATACGAAACATAGTCTATTTGACAACATCTGTTATTAAATTTTGTTGTTAAATTTTGTTGTTAAATTTTGTTGTTAAATTTTGTTGTTAAATTGAGCTTATACGACATGAAATGTAGGGTTAGCACCCTATTTATAGATCTGACAACCAATTCCTGTCTTGATTGGCTTAAAATCCTCACTAAATCACGTTCCATTTTTCAGTATCTAATGATTTCAAGGTGGCCAAGATTATACGGAGCCTTAGCTTCAGCTACCTTTTTGTTCTCCCTCTTTCGTTTCCACTTGTCCGAAAGTTTCAGGAAACACTGGAGTACATTAGCCATGCATACTAAATCGGTTTACGATCCATGTGATGTGATTACAAGGCTGTGACTTGAGGGCTCTTTTGGCGAACCACCATAAACAGCCAGTCCCTACATAATATTCCTGATCCACCAAGAGTCCAGTGCCTAATATCACGGTGTTTCCTGGCAGGATTAGGAAGAGAGTTACTGCTATTATTCAACACGTCATTATAATCATCGACTTCCAGATGTATAGCATAATAAGAGTTCTGCGTCATTATCACATCTGAACTTGATCGGCAACTTTCTGTCAGGTTGTAGCTCGTCTATCACTTGTTATATAGACACAATCTCATTGGGGATACTCACCCGGAGGATGGATTTGCCACTCTACATGTGTAATATTGCATGCATTAAGAGTAGTGGTCAACGATCTTGTGGACCGTCCTTGGCCCAATCAATGAAATGAATATGGATCGGCTATTGTTGTACGTTTCCATCAATGTCTCGTATATCTTGCATCTCGTCATTTATATGTGTACAGTCGAAGCTTTCGTTTTGTTGACACTAAGCAATCAATCCAGCAGAGATATATGACTGAAGAGAAAACAGGACTCGGGATATCTGCAGTTGGCTGCACGATCTACACTCCTGCTGCACAAAGATGGACCAAAATTCTGCTGCTATATTTCAGGTTTCCACAACTTCAATTCCATTGATAAAGCACATGGCTAGTTGTCGTTGTGAAATTTGCTTTTATTGACCCTTTAAAAGATAGAATTCGGCAAAAGGAAGGCTTAAACTGAGCCCCTTGCGAACAGCTCCTCTTGTCGAACATGGCTATTATTGCGTAGACCATGCCTTTTTGGACCAGTGTACGGCTTTGCTAATACCAGGAGCTAAGAAAAAGAAAGGCAAAACAGGCCCCCTGTTTTTTTGAGGTCACCTGTTGACAATCCCACTACCAAAGCGTCTAACTCGCATGCATACAGCAAATTTGCTCTTCTTGTTTTACTAGTACGTCTTCTTCTGTCCACATGAGATTCTTATTTTTTTTTGTTCCCCTGGCCATGCCAAGGAGTGAAGTAACTCCATGTATGGAGAGAGAGAAAGAGAAGAAAAAAACAGTATATGTTGAACAAGGCTGACTTTTGTTCTCATGACAATGTTCTACCGACCTTCTCCTTGTCTTCCTAACGATATAATATTATTTTCCAGCTAACTATGACGCTATAGGATGTGATGGGGGTATAGTATGGCTAAGTAACCTACGTATGTATTATAGCTTACCTCGGAACACAGACAATAAAAAGACGGCCCTTTTCTAAGTCTTATGATTTATCATTCTTCAGTTACATCTTCATAGCTCGATAAGATTAATGAAAAAAGAGAGATACATATAATCATTCTTCAGCGTAGGCCTGATGGTTCTACCAAATATGATAAAGCCAGGGCAATGAAGAACGCTGACAATGGTAAACCGTCAGTGGACTTTCGATGTATGCATTAATTGGCATATGATAGGAGCGATTCATATCATATATTAGTGATATGCACCCATATATTAGTGAAAGGGAAAAAAAAAATACACATCAGTCATGCCATAGAACTAATGCCAAATTTGGCCGAGAAGGAATCCTGACAAAACACTTTACAGTAAAAAGAGAATGGCGGCTTTCGTCCAGAATCCAACAAAGAAAATCAGATGGCTGGATAAAAGATAAAATACTACCGTCTACAGCTATAGCGACTTTCCACGCTGGTTTCATGTCTGTGAGGTCTTTTGAGGTCTTTTGTAAAAAAATAAAAATAAAAATCTATATATCTACCATTCTTTGTTAGACCAAGGTGGACTCGGAATAATGAAAGTGAAAAAAAAAAAAATCGAAAGTTGAAAACTTGACGTGTTATAATTTTGATTAGTATTCCCTCCATTGGACCATTATTACTTTTCCCCCCCTCATAGAGTCACATTAGAGCTGCATGTTGGTCAGCACGTGATGCCGTACAAGGATTTTGCCGCTTCATATGCTACGAAAATAAAGAATCATTTTATAGGCACTGACGGATAGCATCAACAATAACACAATGTGGTCGATCTTCTATTAGACCTGACGGTAACAACAAATATAAAACATCATGGCCTGTCTTTCCACCATATCCAATACAGGGTATTTCTCGCTTGAGTTCGATGTGGCCGTTCCGGCTCAATACCTTGACTATTTCTTCCATGATCGTCCTCTAATCATCTTTTCTTTCATGCTAACTAGAAAACGACGTAACTTGGGCTTCTTATTTTAAAATCCTACTTTTTTTCAAGTCATGTGTAGCCTTTCCCTTATCCATGTCCAATCAATATCACCAATGTTGTTGTCTATTGCTCTCGCATCTATTGATTTATTTCATGATGCACCGTTTTGAGGCCTTGAACCCGTTTTCTCGCCTCTCGATGGGGCACTCTCACCCCCTTTTCTCTACACTTTTCGCGATCGCTGGTCTGAGATTCACACTCGGAGGACAACATTTCGAAGGTTCCAGTTGCCAGACATCTTCAGCTGTTCTTGTGTTGTGCTTTGCACTTCATTTGGTTATGCCAACACAAACCCGTGGTAGCTTCTTCCTTGAGTTGCTCCCTCATGGGGGCTTCGAGGGCCACTAGGGTTTCTCGACGTCTAAAGATCTATTAGGGTCGGATCCACGTGATCATCGTAAAACTATTAATAAAATAAACACTAACTGATCAACTAAATATGTACTATATTTCACTGAGACTGCTGCGCCTTGTAAAAAAAATACCATTTACCCTAACCAACACAGATCGTAAACGAAACTCATTTCCTCACTTGATCTTGTGATCGAAATACTGAGGCTAACTTTCTGTTTTATCTTATCTGCTATCCCGGTATTTCCACGTCCCTATCTATTTCCAATCATAGTTGTCTAATTGACCGTTCTTTCTACCATATATCCCTTGTTTACAAGCCATGTATACGGTAGTGTATCAGCTTGATCTTGTTTTCTTCTTCTCTAATTCGGATCGCTCCATTGCTTACTGCCCATACAATGCTTTAGCGAGCTGTTCCGTCTTAGGCATGTACAAACCCAGCCAAAGAAACTCGAATCGACCACAGTAAACAAAACTAAAAGCCAGCAATTTGATACCGACTCACTTGGCGCTAACCCTGTCATGTAAACCCTAATATGCTTGTACGCTGGCGTGTAACCACCAATTTTGGACAAGTACATGTGTATTTGGATGAGAATTACTGTAGCTCATGTGATTCTGAATTTGCATATATTTTTGACATCTATACTGATAATGGTGCAAGTAAATAGGCTGATACAGCTTTTTTTTTTTTTTTTTTTTTTTTTGGATATATATTGTTTGGTGCCTCCAATACATAATCAAACTAAAGCAAGCTTACCAGCCACTTAAACGGAAAGCCTATAGTAAGATCTAAAAGGGAAGAAGGTCTTGATAGGCCATAACATATCATGTGAGCGTGCAAATTTGTTTATTTATTTCCTTTGTTGTGCATAAGATTTAGAATGGGATGAGCTGCATATGTCTATAGTTGTAGTTCCTTATTCCCTATAGGATTAAACGTACATCAACGGACGTTTGAAGTGTATGGACGACTAATTCTTCAGAACTAAAATAAAAAATGCATCAATCATTCTGGCTGTAATTTTTGGATCCAACGGCTTGAAAAGGACTACCTGTTAACATCAGACCCAAAGATGTCATGTGCTGAAGTAGTTGAACGCGCACGAACAACAACCAGCAATGTAGTCTTTGTAGACTTTGAAGTTGAGAGTCATTTTACTATACTTATGTAATTCTTGCAGTGCTCAGGTTTTATCTTTGGGCTTCAAGGATCAGATATTACCAAACAAAAAAGGAACGCCCGCAGATTTACCCATTTGGCATATATTTTCCTACCGTTTATCTTTGAATTTTGTTTTGCAATATGTCTTGAATTACCGAGAACATAAGTCGATCTAGGACAGCAGGGCGGACGGAATGGGGTGAGACATACGTTTTTGGAGAGAATAGAAATAGAGTCGTAGAGTCGTAGTTTTGAAAAAAAAGGAAACAAAGAATAAGAAATTAAGAAGCGAGGGATGTTTAAGAAAGGCAGTTCTTTATTGCTTTGGCACCGTGCATACCTGAAATCGAGTACATGATAAATGTCGTAGAGTTTACGCATACGAACTACACGACTACCCTCATGTACAGCATCATGCATATGTACATAAGTGCTAAAGCTGTTGCGTCTTTGTGATTGTACGACCACTCCCATAGTAGCAAACTGCTTGACATGATTAAAAGAATAAACACATGTATGCACGATAAGCATCAGACCAGTCAACTTGATGCGTGACGTAGTTGGGGGAAGACAATGAACAAGATCAACAATGCGTGAGGCATGAAATGCGTAGCAAGGGCATGTCATGTCATAGAAAAAAAAAATGGAGTTAGTTTGCGTGCTGTATTTTGATACAATAGTAATAATACCTTGAGCCTCTTATTTGTTTCCCTTGAGGACCAATGCAGAAGAAATTCAATGGTACTTGAGCACTGAAAGAAATTGAGATCTGTGTCCAAGATCTTCGACATGACCGGATTAGTCAACAAGCTAATCTAGATTTGAGACTTGCTGAACAAAAAAAAACAAAAAATAAACAACATAATGAGATATTCCCATACTCACATGCCCGAATATGGAACGAGACGTTATAAAGTCCGTGTCAAATCAGGCGATCTTCTAAATCATGCTCTTGATTGGTATGGAAATATTCTCTTACTCAAGGAAAATACCGGATTCGGCCTTTCTCCTTTCCCATCCCATGCCTAGTTTTTTTTTGTCCTTTGTTGGCTCTTTCACTGTTAGAACATGTAAATAAAGAAAGTCACAGCCATTGATGTCTCGCCACATTCCAGCTCTTATTATGTTTTTTTTTCTTCTTCTTCTTCTATGATTAGCCAATAGCCTGAGTGTCCCGCTATACGCGGCCATATATTGGATTTGAATATCGGAATCAGGCCAAGACGTCCGGATGGACATTGCTTTATGAGGTAATGCTTAACCTGGAAGTGTGTACTATTGTAAGAAGAGATATGTTTCTATTGTTTTTGTTCTTCTTTTCAATACAGACATACAACGGATATATAGATATATATATATCTATTGTCAAGTTCTTGTTAGTCAACTTACAGTTATACAGGAGTTTATCTTTCTTGTTTCCTGTTATAGCAGTCCCAGGACGCTGACGCTTTTAACGTCTTTAGCAATTATTTGTATTAGTATGCTAATCCGGGGAAGTTATCCGGTGGCGGATGCATTTCATGGCTATCATTCTCTCAGAGTCTCATGGGTCAAAAGAGACAGACTTACGGGGAAAAAATTCCGAGCTAATTGATTTTCGCGAGGAATCTCGAGCTTGTCACGAGACACGCATTTTTTCTTTTTCTTTCTAACTGACTTGAACGTTTTGCCAAGCTTATGTAAAACAAATTATATACGTGATTCGCTTGACGGGAAATTATGAATGGATACTTGAGCTTAAGAGAATGGGTACATACGCCGCTATAGTCAGTCAATATATGTAAATGTTATGAAGAAGCTTTGACAGCCGATATGAAAGTTGGCAGTCTTGAATAAAGCTTGATTTTCGTCTTCTGATAGCGGAAAAAGAAACACACTAGCTAAATAGGGCACCGATTACATTCGTACTAGAAACTCAACAAATACATTCAAAAATAGTCGAAGATGGCAAGACTATGCTTAGATCTTGTTAAACCTGAACGACAAAGTCATATGAACAATGGAAACAGATCCTTCAAGATTCAGTGTGTTTGGGCGTAGATCAATATTTGACAATCAACACTCGAAAGGTGCTCTACCAGAAGATTGTGTGTGTGAACATGATGCCCTGTTCTGTTATCGTTTACTTGGTATGTATGTGATCTATTTCCACGGTGCCATCCTTGCATGTAGTGGCTGCTCAGCTTCCAATGAGAGTAGTAAGAGCATCAGCTATGGTATAAATATTGTTCCGTCCAGTAATTGGAGCACGCAAGAAGTACTTTGGTACTTTGATATCATTAGTCCAACCTCGCGGCGGTTAATCTGATGGTGCTTTCTCAGGCCCTCAGTTATATCTGTAAATGTTTATCAAAGCCGGGCCTGAGATGCACCGGATAATACCGTGCTTCGTTATCAAGAATACAATTCAGAGGCTGAAGTTGGAATCATCGTGACTAGTTAAACCAATATGGCACGGACCCGTCAAACTTGAGCGTAAACCTCGGGACTAAATGCAGTAATTATCTTGTCAAGCGTAGTTATTCTCGTCTAACTACAAACTGCAGTTACATTATATCAGGTACTTCAGCTACTCCAAAAGCGTACATTGTACATATATTATCTGTTGAATTTTTTTTTATAAGAATTAGAGGGGGGGGGGGGGGTGGAAAGCATGTCGTCGACCTTCAATGTTTGGCTGTTTTGGACTCGAATAATTGACCAGCGAGATTTATATGAGTACAGCATGCAAGGGATTCTTTATACAGGGCGTTACAAAGTATTGTGGCTTGAATATATGGTTGGTGCCTGCATTTACTGCTGAGTTCCGAGAGTCTTGAGCCGAAAGTATACGAGAAGGAAATCAAAGGGAATTTTTTTTTTTTAAAAAAAAGGCGCCACCAACAGCTGCAGTGGTAGGCCTTGGAGGCTTCAACAATACGATGTTAAACGTGTATGCAATGTAGGCATCATTTTCACGTCGGATATTCGTGTTATGCCACACATATGCCGAGAAACGAGGATGATATGCTATCAGTTATATATAATTCATCCCATGGCTTCGCATCGCCAGAAGCCGTGACGGAAACTTTTGCCAAAAAGGATCCAGAGACCTCTGAAAAGTATTACATTTTTAACATTTAGGTATGACTGTAGTATTAGCTGGCTAGTATATTGGCATGGATGGACGTTGGACAGATGAAGCTGAAGTCGATATTAAAAAGCAATACAGACCGAACAAAGAATGGCCACCTGAAATCCTCATGTTTTTGGACAATATGACAAGTCGATTTACGGGCGTAGTAGCAAATTGAATAGAGGGAGAATGGCCTAGTGTACATGTGTTTTCTATATTAAGTCCAGTGCCACAGAAGTATTTGCATTTACTAGTCAAGCCTCTGTTTTACCGATATGCAGCTTTTACAGATATGCCCTTGAATACTAGATAGACGGCTTAATATACATGTATTGTATAGGCATCTCTTTTGATAATTTGGCTGTTTTTTTTTTCTTCCATTTTATTTCTACGCCGTCTATACATTGCTGATACGTATTAACGATAAGCAAGTAATAACATATATAGACACGGAACGATCTATTCAATGGTCGATCAAACTTGGGGTTCTTCCTATTGGTAGCGAGTTGATCACGCGATGTATGTTGCAGATTCCGGCACGTAGACTACATATAGATACATATTATTCAAGCCAGAGCAATAAACCTCATCTCTTGTATTCCTTTTTCGACATCTAGTATTGTACTCTCTCTCTAAACATGCGGTTTATCGGTGTATTTTTACTTGTCCTTTACTTATCTTTATCATCTGTACCGTGTCTGATAGGCTGTATCCAGAGCGGGAAGGGACATTAGTATAATAACACAGATCTGGCCCGTTATACTGCCCTGACATGATTCCTTCCCAGTATAGCCCCAGGCTTTGAGAGCTGAAAATATAGAAGATAACAGCGCATTTATCTGTATGCCCTCCTCGTCTTCTAGTTTAGCTGGAATGCCATGGCAGATCTGACTGACAGTCGTGTATCTGTAGAGATCCAGAAGATGATTGTCTCTGTCGATCTAGGAAGAGCGGCTACGGACTTATGCGGTGTACAAAGCTGTGTTCTAAAATACGGCTTCTTCGAATGGATGCTTGTAGCGCTCTATAGGTTGGCCCGAGTTGCAAACTAAGGGATCACATACATTCCAAAGATCGCCTTTGCAAAGTCAGGAGATGACATGGACTTGGGTGGAAAAGGGAAAGATGTAAATGTAACGTTCAAGTATTGTCTTGGGGGAATCGTTGATCAGCCAATGGGCCGAACGTTTTGTGTAAGTCAAGTCAAGCAAGGTGGGTAGGTTACTTGCTATCTATGACGGCATTGTTTTATCAACTGGATGCTAGCGAAGAAAAAAAAACGTGGGGTTTTGTTTGTTAACGCCACATGCTACTTGTTAGTTTCCTCTTGGCGGGACTCGCCTAACTGACAACACCATCACAGGTGTGAGAGATGCCCTGATTGGTGTGTGGACTCGGGTTCGCCATGAGTCGACAGTCTTCTGTATCTTAATTGTGCTGTCGGCGCTTCAAGAGAGATGGACGCGATGTCTTGCCTTGTGTGTGACTGGGCGCTAAACAGTAGAATCAGGCGATAGCTTTGCAGACAAGACAGATATAAACAACAGCTAGGCTATCGAGATGCTGTGTTTTGACACGTACCAACCAACAAATACAACATGTACTACTTAAAGGAACATGTGCCACTGCCAAACTGACAACGGCAGTGGCGGGTGGATTGCACAATAACGATAGTAGCAAATCTACTATACATAGCAGTTATATCGTCATCGATGTAGACGCAAAACATGCAAAGATCTGTGCAGGTTGGTGCTGGTGTTGGTTGTTCAATGGCAGCCACTTGACCCTGTAGTCGATGAAACCCTAGAAACAATTGCAGGCTCTTTGGACGCGGTGTTGGCTGCAGGAATCCTGCTATAGTGGGAGAGTGTATCCAGCCTATCTAAAATCAAGCAAAACACTAGTCCAGATTAGGGCAAGGTAGGCACATATAGTATGAATTCTCCTTTACCCTTGCCAGATCTTATGATCGTGGAGGTGCCCGAACAGGCAAGCCAGCGCTTCTGTTTTCGGGAACAAAGAAAAGGAGGGGAGGAATAATGGGAAGAACAGGAATAGGAAGAAAAGGAAGAGGAAGAAAAGGAAGAGGAAGCCGCAGAAAGGTAGGGTTACGCTCTACTGTGCTACGAGCGTACTATAATCTCATCCAAGTTGTATACACGGCTGGCCTCTCTGGAAGGAAGTCTGACTTGCCAGCGCATCAGACACCACCTTTAGGTTGTTTCGCGGTGGACAAGTCACGACGGCCCCTAGACACTTGAAAACAACCCAGAGACTTGTCGGGCGGCTATGGCGTTGGATAGAACGGCACTAGACAATTGGCGTAGATATTCAGGTTGAAACCACCGGAGAGTCGTCAACTGACCAAGTTCCCAGGTCCTCAAACATTTCAACGCATGGGCCAAAACACTACAGTGCTGTTTGTGCCGTCAGTGGGCTCTCACTAAGCAAGTCACTAAGCAAACCAGCAGCGATGAAACGCGCTGGTGTCTTTGCGCAGATCAACTGATGGGATTTCCGACAAGTGCCCCAGACCAGGCTGGAAAAGAGAAGACCGAAAGGCAAATAAACAAGACATTGTCCCCATTCGTTTGTATGGCACGCCTTCCTACACGCCCCCTTCTGCAGCCGACGATGTCAGAGTCAGAGCCACACGAACGAAGGCCAGAACACAGAGTCGAAGGCGGGCTTTCCGCAAGGCTGTAGATCCATATACGACGGAACAGCGGATGAAGTAGCACTCGCAGGCCCGGCAAGGGTCCTTGTTTTCCAGCCAAACGGGCCATTGCGACTGACATCATAGGGCATGAAAAAACAGAATTCCCAGCGGCAGCAGTGACTGACCGACTCGGTCACGATATAGTAGAGCGGCAGACGCGCGAAAACAGGCCCGAATTGGCTGGCTCCGAAAGCCGAACGCAGTCGGAAAGGCCCGAGCAAGAGCAGAAGAAAACGAGCAGAAGGATCTAGGGACATCTCAAAGATTGGGCGTGACGTTGTCTGTGCGCTGTGGCCTTCTAGAAAGCACCAGAAGACAGGAAACAATACGGCGAAGAAGCCACAGCGATGCAGTCGTAGAGTAGCTGTTGCAGATACAAGAACTAAACCCATCAAGCGGCAAGAAATAATGCCATCCTGACCTGCGGAAATTATTTGATAACAGGCTGGCAAAAAGGAATTAACCAGGGTAAAAGAAAAGCCAAAAATAATAACAATCCAAGTGCCAGAATCTGACTGCCTGCATATTTTGGCCGAACAAAGAAAGATTCTGGGACGAGATGTCTCAAACATAGATCTCATGATCACCTTTTTTTTCTTTTCTTTTTCTTTTTCTTTCTTATTGCACTTGTTTCTGCGTGATATTCAACGCTGAGCGTGGGGGGGATTCATAAGAGGACAGTAAATAAAACATTAAAAACAAATACACATACACAACCACCTCGTTGCACGCCCCCCCAAAATCAACGATAATATATCAGATACACTGGCTTGCGACGTCACACAAGACTGTACAGAGAGTGTATAGTCTTTGAATATACGGCATAATTCGATTGGCGTTTCTTTCTGTGAATAGGCAATCCGTCTCACGGGAACCTTGTGTTATCTCGCATCTGAGAGATTGTCCATCATCTTCGTTTGTGTCTTTGGCGGTCACTTGATCTCTAAAGCCGCCAATCAATCTGTCTTTTTCTGCCGGATTATGCCTTTTGTCTCGTCACGGGTAAGCCAAAAAAAAGTGGCCGGAAAGCGGTTGCTTGACCGCCTTTCTCACTCTTCCTCTTTTCCTGCTCTTTGGGGGTGATTATGAAGACGTCTCGGGATGTTTATTCTGTATGTCATGTTTAGCAATGGTTTTCTCACCATCATACGTATAAGAAAACTCTTGATAAGTTGATTCAAGCCAAGGGTCGGTCACATGCTGAAATGTGATTTGCCTGATCATTAGACATCTCACCTGTACTAAGGGTTACAAGCCGTAACACTGATCTGTATCTTGTATCCTTTTTTTTGCTTGTGTTATTTTTCATTAATCCCTCTTTTATTCTTTTCTCGTGCAAGGCCTAGAAGCGAACTATGGCTTAGCTTTTTATATCATACGTGTCGAGCTAGAAGATCTTTCACGTAGCACATTCTTCCTTGGTGCACCAACAGCAGCAGCAGCCTTTACTTCCGTCGTTGTTATGGCTTACACGGGCAACCCGATCGTGCATATCATGAAGATTTATGCAGAGCAGAAAGCATGAGATGTCTCCCGCAGGCCCTGCAAGTTTAGTTTCCCGGATGGCCCACGGCATTTGTATGAGTCTGGGAAGCATGCAGTGCAGGCTTGGCATGGGCAGTAGAACTGCTAGACACACTGCCCTTGGAATAGATGCATGTGTTTACGTGCGACTTGAGTATTAGTGTTATATGTACGTATACATGCATCCACAGGACCTCAAAGCAGGATCGTATACAGAGTCAAATGAGAGACGCCGTGCTTGGAATCGTTACACAGCTCTGGTCAGGTGTGCTCATAAGCTGGCGTTACCACATTAGTCAGGCACCGCCCATATAGACCCAAGTCTTTGTGTTTTCATGGAGGCATGGAGCTACTTTGAGGAGATAGTATGCAAGATGGCCTTGTCTGCCATGCGATTCTTCACTGGCAGAATATGCCGAGGTTTATTCTTTTTTTTTTCATGTCAGTTGACCAGGAAAAAAAAGAAGAAAAAAAAAAGAGACTGCCAACACGCTTTGACATCCTGTGCATGGAGTACCAGTGAATAAAAATAATATCTGGACGTTTTTATGGTGATGAATATCTGGGGTTTCTGCTCAGAATTATTTAGTGTTGCTTCTATATCTACGGTTCTATGGAAAAGCTACTGTAAAACGACGGGGATTCCCCAAAGTCTCCCCGCCATTTTCTCTATTACAGAAGGAAAATAGAAACATGGGGCATATGGCATTCAACTCAAAGATGGCTAGCGAATAAGGAGACGGTTCCGTAGTAGGTTTTTATTTTATTTTTAACAATTCATTAATCTTATGGAGATAGACCTATAAAGATGTTTCGTAGTAGGTTGTTACGGCCAATATCCCAACCTCCGGGCACTAAAAGAAGCTTCTCTGTAGCTGCCAGTCGGCCCTGGAAAGGACACTTAGCAGTAATACTCCAGAGCAAAACGGACGGCAGTTGCTCTGGTAGGAGAGATGATGGGGAGGGGGGGGTCATGATCTGCAGGATTACTACTCGATGATGATGCGTTGTGGGCTCGCCGGCTGACTTCTTTCAGGCTGGCTTTGCCTTGTTTTTTCTTGACTTCTTGCCGGTTGTTGTCGATGCCCAATTGTTAGGAAAGCAACCACTTTAGCCGAACATGGAAGAAAGAAAAAAAGGAGATTCTCTATCCTGTAGGCAGCTTTCTAGATCAAGTGACCTGCAGCTCCCCTTATCGACAGTGCATATTCTGGCGTCTCAGTGCAGCTGGAAGGCATCCAGATATGCATAAAACCACAGCAAAAGAACCGGCCTGTTGCTCTGCTGCTCTTGTGAGGCTCACCTGCTAAAAGAACAGCGAGGGAAAGAAAACTCCGCATGTCACAGGGTTGTTCCTCTTTTACCAGTTTCTGCTGTTGTTTTTTAATGTACTCGTGCAACGCCCCACCACCAGGAAGCCATGTGCCAGAGAGATCAAAACGAGCCTTCACGAAACTTTCAACACCAAGTTCCCTCGGCCCGAGAGGCTGCTGTAGTTCTAACCCTATCACTTGATGACGAGAGCATGGCTAAATAGCCATAGTCGATCCAGTATAGTTGGTTTTCGTGTAAGTGCCACAGTGGGTGGGTTTTCGAGCTGCTTATTCAGCCACACTCACGATGGTTTCTGTGATGCGCAGTATCAAACCTGGCTCAATGTACCAGCTATCAAGAGATGTCCCGCCTTACGCCCCAGCCATTCCTCCACATTGACTCTCTCTCTATCTTTCCGCCTTGGACTGCCTTGTACAGCTTGGACCCCGTCATTGCTTCTGTCCACCTGACTGTTTTCAAGCAAACGCACAACTCACCATCCCCCACGTGTATTGGGGCCCAATGGTATTTCGAGTAGTATATTGCTTCTATATTTCAAGAGTCAGGCCTGTCAACAGGCTCTCTAGTAGAGAATAGAGTCTCGAGTCGGGGCAGACAGAAAAATAAGAAAAAAAAGCATAGGACTTGGGAACGTGCACTAAAGCGCAGCCAGCGGTGGGCGGCACAGCCTGAGGAAAGTATGAAGCCTCAGCCTACATATACATATACTATATACCTACATATAGTATATCAAAAGGAGAGGGGGCGTGCGAGGAACAACTTGATTATTGTATATGATAGAGAAACTGAAGAGCACAGAAGATAAGAAGAAAAAAAAAGAGGCCTTCCAGTTCTATCCTGATGGCTATCGACTCACAGCCACTCGGGCAAGTTCCAAGATAGTGTCTAGATAGCATCAACGTTGATAGCAGAACAAGGATTGCCGTTGTCGACGTTGGCTAGTTAGACGGACATTTCGAGGGTGTTTAATCCAACCCGATCTTCTTACTTGGACTGTATACAACTATGTACTTCTCCAGAGCCGGCTTGGTTCCAGCCCCAAGGCTTATTGCCACGGGAGTGCCCCGAGCACTTTATCTTGACCGCAACTACAGAAAATAAAGAACCAAGAATAGTTATAGAGTAGTAGTTTGCGTGTTTACCAAGTAAAAAAAAAGCTCGCCCAGCCAGAAAATCAGACCACCAGAAGAACAAGTAGAAGCTAGGGTTAGTGCATGTCGCAAAGTTGTATTGCTTGACTACTGTACTGCAACTATAACCGTAGCTAGCCTAGATGATACCGTATGTGGAGATGCTGTTCCCATTGGCTCTAGACGTTGCAAACGGACATCAAACTAGGTCTAGTGAGCGTTAGAAAGCAAAAAAGATCTCTCGGTGTCTGTATTTAATGCTGGTCTGGTCTTGGTTCTGTATGCTGTTATCAGACATCATTGCTATAATGTAGATGCCGCGAGGCCTGATGGCGAAGTGTTAGTTTTCTCAGGCCATTATCACTAGCACGTAGATTCTAGCAGTATCTATGGCATGGCAGAAACACGATACTTCGCAAGATTCAACATCAAGAACCCCCATGGCGATCGAGCAGAGCCTCAGTTATCTCGGAACCACTTTGCTGTCACGATTATAGACGGGATCGATAGCTCCTAGCCTTTATATAATTCTCCCAAGTGCTAAGCCAGCAGTCTTTGTGACATTACGGGACGGTGCTATACGAAAAGAAAACAAGCTTCCGTATTGTACCGGTTTGCTTGGCGAAGTCTACCGTACATATATTAGTTGATCTGATTCCAAGTCCTAGTGCCCCGGGATGATGGGTATATCAGAGGGCCAAATAGGCATAAAGATAAAATAGATACACGTCCCAGCGCGTTGGTCTTGGGACCCAAAACCACGGACCGCTTCAGTTTTATTATGTGTCTTCGAGATAAGATAGAGAGGAGGAACGAGATAAAACCATGCTATATTTTATCTCTAGTGTTCAGGGGCCAGAAGGCTCCAAGTACATTATACCGTACTTGCTTCAGCATTTATCGGTATTTAAATTATGAACCCCCCTAGCCTACATATACGTAGGTGTAAAATAGTTTGATTGATTTTACATTCATTCCCCTTTGCTTGCATTATCTCTATAGACTAGGATGTGTAATAGATTGGAGAACAGCAGCTTTTCTCAATTTTCTCGCTGTTATATCCTTGCTCTATTCTTGGTAGGGCAGGCCCAAACCTTGTAAACAGTAGCAGTGGCAAGCAGTGAAGAAAGGTGAGACCATACAAGTAGAGGTCTCTTGTTGTTGAGAATGGAGAAGTGCTATCGATGGAGTGTCCCATCAGAGCTTCTCGACAGGCAGACCTTGAAGGAACGGGACTTTACAAGCTTTGATAGGTATATTTCATATCGAACTACATACACATCAGACTCGGCCAAATCCGGCAAGGAAAGTCGGATTTATATCTTGAGTGTATGAGCGTGAAATAAAAAGGTAGATATCATGCCGGCCAACACCGGAAGTTGACCATTGATCGAACAGAAGTGATAGATCTCCTGTATATTACACTATATCCACATCGACTCCTAGACGTTAAATCCTCGTTCTCGCCTACCAAGTTCCCCGGAGGACTTGAAGATTCCTAAGCATCTTGAGTCCTAGAAGAGAAGCTACTAAGCTCAAAAAGGGCCCCTTTCGTTTTCTATCCTCCCGTGGGGCTTTTACAACGTAATTCTTATTCTTTTTTGGGTTGGTACAATCTTCTTCTCGCCTTCCTGTCCTTCCACTAGTAGAATTCTATAATCTCATGGATTGGGGTGACGGAGAAATAGTAGTGGCACCGGAAGAACCCGGCCATAACAAAGTCGATAGTCCTTTTGAGGTTACATGGCTCGGTTGCTTGAACTAGTATTCAAAGTAATATCTTGACACGGCCAATATGCTAACATGTCCGCCAAGTCTTCGAGACTAGATAAACAAGCCCGAGTACCATCGTATGATAAAGTCCAAGTTTGGCGGTCGAGTGTTCTCTTTTCCTACCCTTTTCCCACTAGAGTTTTGCGCTACAATCTCGCAGGCAAGGCCTATAGATCCCACGATCAAATCGGTAGCTCTACTTATCTGCCTACGCCATAATCGGTCGTACCTCCGTTTTGGAAAGTGTTGTCTGTCTACCATGTGAGTATTTCGATCGGCCAGTTCTCGATATCAGAAATGTATATACAGGGCTTGCTTCTTCAAGTATAGTACATATATCGATATGTTGATCTGCTTTTCCTTGGAACGTTCAAGGCTCGAGTCACACATGGCAGTATATATGCAGCCGCTTTATGCTCTGATGTCCTGCAGGCGGAGAAACCCACGATTCGTCTACCAGACGCAGGTCGACGAATGACGGGAGGGCTCTCCAAATCGCCCATGCTAGGCTAGACCACTATAGCTGGCATGGACGCCACAACGCTACTAACAATACAACTTGCATAAATACTCTGCTGATCAACGGCAGACGCAACCCGCCACAGCGCTCGAATGGCCGCGAAGTGAGACATGTTCTGGCCATGTTCTACACAACTACTCACTAATAGCGTGTCGATACTACAGCTAAAGGGCCTTCCCCGCCATTTCTTTTTTTCCTCCTCGCTGACGTCGTAGTTCTCTCCACTTTCTGCGCCCAAAACCCCAGACGGAACTGGCTCTACTACTATGGATCAAGATGCCCTTTGTGTTGTTCTTCTCTCCAATCCACCTAGCCTTTCCACTGTAAACCCATAATACATAGTAAGAGGCAAACTCTGTAAGCTTTACAGATAGTTCATACTCATGACTCGGATGACCAAAAAAAAAAAACTTAGCATCACAAGCCTGAAGACTTTTTTTTTCCGATTCGGCCCGGTCCACTAGCCGCGAGATTATCCTTCTGTTTTGGCGATATCCGGACGAAATGCCTGTTGATCACACACACACACTTATCAGCCGTTGTCCTTGGTAGTGTCATCTATCAGCAGCACTTTGATTCCACTGTGATATCCCATAGCCCTAAACAGTGCTTGACAAAGAGTCAGCTTGCTACTTGTCCATGGTTCAGTCTACAATGTTTCTAGCTTCAACATTCGCACTATACCTTTTTGTTAATGTTGTCACGCTACTTATCCTAGTACCCGACAGGCGTGCTAATCACCAATCTCCTTTTTTCTCCTACTTTGTTTTTCGCCCCGTCGACATGGAAACTTTCTAGACACACATGTGTACATTGTGAATAACTTGTTTAGCAGACTCCCCGCATCAGCCTGCCCAAAATGGTAATTCTATACCGTTATATCCGGATCCTCAAAGCCATGGAACAATTGCCTTTTACATATGATGAAGCAGCCTCGGGACGATCGTCGACGCAGTTTTACGTCACCAAAGCCCCGTCTATTACCATGGTTCCATCTTTTCTGTTTATTTTGTGCTTATAGCTAAATACAGAACGGGAAAGCGAGATCATCTTCAGGTTCGAGCCTTTCTTTACTGGCTGGCTAAATAGACTAAATGTTCTGGAATCTTTCAGATGATGTAATTGTACTCCTAGATTCTCCGACATAAACGATACTCTGTAGGCTCGTTGGATGTTGTCACACAGCCTACATAGAGTTAGCATTGCATGTGAGAAGTTCGTGTTCGTGCTTTCATGATATCAGCTTATTCGACAAACCCTAACCCTTGAAACCAAGATGTAAGATACATATATTGGCATATAATAGATTTATCTTCAACAAGACGAGTCACGTAGTTGTACTGGTTTCTCAGTTCTGATCACACCCAGGTTAGTGATAATCAGCAAACAACTAGCTGTAAGATATTAGCTCAACATTCCATCCTCCTCCCCTTTTTCCATTTACTCAAATTTTCTAGCCACTTGACAGCCACGTCACACAGCCTTTACGATATATTGAAGAGTTATCATCCAATCAACACAGAAGAAAAAAATTTACAGAACAAAAAAAAAACATGCGGTAAGCAAATGGTCGGTCAGCTGCGATCTCTAAAAGATCCGCCCGTAGTAAATCAGTGGTATAGTTGTTTCCCCCGGTATTTCCCTTATTTGGCATATTGTAGAGAAAGGTGGTTAAACAATTACATTGTTTAACTAAGTCATGGCGGATGGAGAATGGAGAGGATAGTCAACTAAATTTTTCCATGAAAGGGTCGATTTTAGGGCTTTGGTATTTGTTCGAGATTTACGTATGTACATCTCTATATCTATAGGATATCACTGCTCAACTTGATATCTGGATCCCAGCCAGATCTGTAATTATACATGAGAACAATGCAAGTTGAGGCTTGATCAGCTGACTGCAAAGAACAGGAACTTTCCATAATCCACTCGTATCAAATTCGACAGGACTGTGTCTTGTAACATAATACCCCACGTTGAGTAGATTGTCGATACGACTATGACTACGCTTCCTGCACGAGGGATTCCAAGTTTTGTTTTACTACATTGTTATATCATATCTAGCGTCAGATCAGATAGAGCCTGCATAGTGAGGCTTTTCCACACAGACAACTTTTCATTCTTTCATCTGGCTGGAAACATACAGCTGACGAGACAATATGGCATCTGACAGCCTGCCTAAGGCCATTATGTCGGCCTATCTTTGAAGCCAATGCAGGATAGAAAGTAACCAGAGAAGCCTTGTTATTTAGTTCTTGTTAAAAATACCGCATCACGATGGTATATCGTTCCTTTACACCTAGACATATGACGCATGTAAAAAAAAAAAAAATATAGGTGATTACACTGCTACTACCACAAGAAGAAGAAAAAAAACAAAAAGGCTCCATCTTTGAAATACAATAAAAGTAATTAGTCTTGCCAGCACAGAGAGCACATGACGGTGGATTTTTGTATAAAAGAAAACAAAGACTTGGAAATTATGGATGGGTTACTGCCAGCACATTCGTTTCAGTTTGAATCATTTTTTATTTTGTTTTGAATTTCCAGACTACTGGTTTTTAATCGGGCTTCTCTTCCTTTAAGAAAAAAAAAAAGGAAAAAAATATGTATAATAAAAATTGTTAAAATTACTGACTTTCTCTTCAATGTACACACACAAAGACAAACGACAGACATAGAACGTTCCTTTCGCCCTCTATTTTCTCTCCACCTTTACCTTATTTTTTTTCTTTTTCTATATTTTGGAATTCTCCATATATTTATCTAACCGATATCACCATCTCTCGGCTGAGATAGAATCATGATAGTATATTTATGGTTTAAATCTCTTGTTACTTTGATACAGGATTCCTGACCTAACAAAAAAAAACAAAAAAAAGGTAAACAATCTACCAATTTCACCACGAGCGTTTTGTTATATTTGTAGATTTGTCGCTTCAAGTTTTGTCATATTTGGCTCGGCTCGGCTCTACACACTAAGCTTTTATTATCATGGAATATTGCACTTCAATCTTTCTTAGGGCTAGATCACTACGACAATTTCATGCCATGTTCTAGCTTCAACCTGAAATCCAAACTGGTGATGACCTTTCTTTCTCTGCTCCTAGCTTCCACTTGGATAGAACTATGATTATCCACCAATTAATCAACTGCTAAAATCTAGATTTTTTTAATTTCATGATTCATTATTTTATTGATATGCACAAACTAAGGCTGTCCCACTCAGGCGGGCCGGTCACAACCTTCATGCTTTGCCAACTCATCATTCCAACGCCATATGCTCACTTTACCAACCTAAGAAATAAGCCAGATGACCAACTCTATTTTTCCTATTTTCCACATTGCTCTTTTGGACATCAAAAATAGATACTTTGATTAAATGTGAATTTTATATTCTCATTTGAACACTAGACGTAATACCTTTCAATTTTCATGATGTGCCTTGTTGATGACCCCGCCAATCTATAGGTGGCTCTGGCTTATAACCCTATAACATAAATAACCCTAACATAATATTACTTGGATTAGCAATGATGCTTTTGTCACACAGGCAAGCAACAGAAAAATATGTTTATATATGGTAAAATAATTGTGTATTGTCTGTATCTGCAAAGTATTCGAAAGCAAAGTAAGAAAGAGAAAGCAAGTGAGGGAATCGTCCGGACCCAGGAATAAGAAAGAGAAGAAAAAAAGGGAAATAATAAAGTTAAAACCAAATAAAGGAACTCTGTGCATGACATATGGAAAATAAAAAAAATAGAAAAGCAATAGGAAATGATACGCAAGAGATAGAGAAAAAAAACGAAAACGATACCAGGTAGTTTCCTTACAATTCCTGATGAATGACGTAGTGACTTTTTTCCATGTGTTCGTGTATGATGACAGAAGAACAGAATAAAGAGATGTGTAGATAAGAGGAATAATCAGAAAGTCAAGAAATATGATGAAAAGACGACACTTGAGGGGGGGAATCACGTATCGATGTGGCACCAGTGCCATACATATACGAGCACATAAATAACAATGCATAGCAATACATCATTACCAATGGCTATTTCACAGCCACCGTGGGCGGGTTTTTGCCTCAGCCCCACGAGAGACTCTCCGATGGCGAAAAGCGTTGAGTTTTCTTCTTTGTTTCTTTTAGGTGGACTTGAAGCACTCGGCGATCTCAGCGGTGTACTTGGCCTTAATCGCACGACGGTTGACTTTTTGGGTAGCAGTGACCAGGCCCTACAAAAGGAAACGTTATTAGTATACTGCTGTGTTGTGTAATATACGAGATAGGAAAGAAAAGATGAAACTTACGTTGACGGGGGTCCATTCTTCGTCGCAGATAACAACACCCGCAACCATCTCCAGACTAGAGAGACCGGTGCGGCGGCCAACAGCGCCGAGATCCTTGAGAACAGCAGTGCGAAGCTTGGGGTTAGAGTAGATGTGCTCGTCGGTGATACCCAGCTCCTGAGCCTTGGCCTTCATGTTAGCCTCGTTGGGCATGATGACGGCAATGGCGCGGTTGTGCTCGCTGTCACCGTAGATCATGATGTTGGCAACAAGCTGAGAGCCGCGGTAAATAGTCTCCAGCTTCTCGAGAGCGATGTATTCACCACCGGCAAGCTTGACAAGGTTCTTGACACGGTCGATGATCTTCATGTGACCAATAGAGTCGAACTCGCCAATATCACCAGTCTTGAACCAACCGTCGGGAGTGATAACCTTGGCGCTTTCCTCGGGATTCTGGTAGTATTCCTTAATGACAGAGTAACCACGGATGTAGATCTCGCCCTGAGGGGGAGTGGTGTTGGTGAAGTAGCTGAGCTCGGGGATAGAGACCAGTTTGACCTCGACAGACGCCGGCATAGGTCCAATAGCAGTGGGAGTGTACTGAAGAGGTGAACCCAGAGAACCAATGGCAGCAGTCTCGGTCAATCCGTAACCACCCATCATAGGGGCTAGGACGATGGACAGGAAGTGCTTGGTGCTATCGCTGATACCACTGGCACCGTTGACAATGAAACGAAGGCGGCCACCAGTCATCTCACGGACTTTGCTAAAGACAATGGAGTCGAGCAGGCTGCCACCGGGAAGGTTGTGGTTGGTCATCCAGGTCTTGTAGTTGATGGCACCCCAGAACAGGGAGCGGATTATAGGGCTGGACTTTTCAACCTTGGCAGTAACACCCTTACGGACGGTCTCCCAAATCTGAGGAACACCAACCAAAATAGTAGGCGCAAACTCACGCATATCACCAGGTGAGTTTCTGGTCATGGAATCGGATAGCGTACGGGGGCTTCCGTAACCCAGAGTGGCACCGATGAAGATGACTAGGTTCTCCAGAATCAACTCAAATATGTGGGCGAGGGGCAGGTAGGCTAGGATAGTATCGTTGGAGGTGACGGCACCTTCGATGCAAGAGTAAAGACCGGCAACTATACGAGAGGATAGACGTGTTAGTTACTTGGGAAATCGTAGACAACCAGTATCACATGGAAATAGACTTACCAGATGCGACAGCAGCCTCGTGGGTGACAGGCACACCCTTGGGGACACCGGTTGAACCGGAGGTATACATTAAGCAGAACAGGTCCTCGGGCTTAGGAGGAACAGGCTCTACGGGGTTCTCTTCACCAAGCTTGCGGACCTCCTCCAGGCTGAGGACTTTGATGTTGGGGTGGGATGCCTGGAACTTCTCGACTTCGTCACCGGTTGCGAATATGCAGTTGTCGTTGTAGATGACGGTCTTGATGGAAGTGGCCTTCTCCAGAGCACCAGCAGCAACCTTGAGCAGGTGAGGATCAACGTACATGATCTCAGGAGCAGACTGCACGAGGGTGTGTTCGACGCCGCTGGGGCCTAGGGAGTCGTAGGCAGTGACGATGGTCAAGGACTGAGACGATGAGGCGTGGGCCAGAGTAAGCCAGTTGGCGCTGCGCGGAGAAACACATAGTTAGTAAAGAAACTCGGGGCTATGTTGAGAAGTAAACGAGGCCAAGCCGTACCTGGTGGTAGCAAATAGATGGATCTTATCGCCGGGGTTGGCGCCGAGGCTACGAAGACCGGCACCGATCTCCTGGTAGCGCTTCTGGTGCTCCTCGTAGGTGAGGTATGTGTACGAGGACAGCTCGAAGTACTGCCATTCCTTGTCAACCTGGGTGACGACGCCATCGACGACCTTGGGGACCTTCTTCGTCTCCTTGTGAAGCTTGACCAAATTGCGCGTTCCGAGGATGGTGTTCTTGCCGTATAGCTTTGCGCTGCGCTCGACGAGGTCGTAGATGGTGAAGATGCCCTCGGCAGGCGAGCGCAAGAGGCCGTCCTTGGCCTTGGGGTGGCGACGAGGTAGCGTCTCGCCCTCGACGGCCGGGCCCGGAACCTCGACGGAAAAGGGGGGCTTGCCAACCGGCTTCAACGGCGCGATACCCGTAGTGTAGGACATTGTGGACAGTGGATGTGGGGTTGGGTATAGAGCAAGTAGGTGTGAAAAAGTGAGGGTTTTTTTCAGTGTTGGAAGAGCAGCAGCGTAAAGAGCTAGCTGGATGGATGCAGGAGTAGAAGTCGTGCTTCTACTAACAATAGTCGGTCGGTTGGAGTCGAGACAATGGAGTCGGGGGAAATCAAGGTGGGTGGTGCAGACAATAATACTTCTTCTTGCCGGAGCCTCTGGAAACTAGAGAGGTCAAAGAAGGCAACGAAGATTATAGATGCCAGCAAAAAAAGGATGGAGGGCAAAGATAGACGTCAGAAGTAGGTGACAGTAGAAGGCAGGCAGGCGTGTCAGCAGTAAATAAAGCTGAATAGCAAGGCTAATCAGTTGAAGACAGAAAAGTAAAGTGGGCTGGGGTCAGAAGGGCTTTGATTGATATTCTTCGATTCTTCTTCAATATGGCGACAGGGAAGCTTGAAAGATATAAGGGCCAGATTCGATGACGTTAGTGGCAAGAACGACGGGAATCAAATTGAAGCAGGAAGAGGCTTCGAAGATGGCAATGACGAGCTGGTTGGACTTGTTTTGATTCTGATGAGAAAAATCTCAGGAGTCTTTATTATGGAGGAAATAGGCAAGCTCGACAAAAAGGATTGGTGGTTGCGCGGAGGAAGGAACCCCAAAAAGCGACGCGGTTCCAAGGCAAGCCGCAGCAGAAGAAGGAAAGAGCCAACCATTAGCCTTCTATTTTGGGCATGCATGGCTTACATCATGCACTAGCTATATTAGCTAGTATTTATACAATACATAAAGTTATAGGTAGTTATCAATGTCCCGTTGTGCTACATATCAAGGCTTTATTTCTCTATTTACTGCTCTATTACAACATCAACGCCCGAAGCTACTTTGTTGTCACAAATTACAACTATATTCCTCCACCTTCGAGAAATTGAGGGACCTTTACCAAGCCAAAGCCAAGCCTACTAGAAGCGCAGCCAAGCGCGCCTTTGGCTTTAAGTCGTAGCCAAAAACGATTCGGCCAGAGAGGAGCTTTAGTGAAATAGACCGTATCTACTACTACTCTACTGCTACGACTACACAATGTACAGGGCCTTGGACGTTTCCGTTTGGGGAGAACGAGCCGAACATTGTTTTGCTGAAAAAAAAACCAAGACTATATACTACATAGTATAATCTGTAAGGAGGAGGAGGAACTCAAAGCTTCCTGCAAAAAAGGACTCTCAGGCACCCAAAGAAGGATCTACATACTATATCTGCCGGGTTGATGAGGAAGCGGCTGTTTGCCTAGTTTAGCAACCAGAAGGCCGGCAAAGCTCAAACGGAGCCGGGAAAATAAGGCTCCTAACATTTTTAAACAGTCTTCTTTATTGTCTTCTTCATTATTCCCAAAAGAACGGAATTAAGGCAGAAGACAACAACCTAAAAGCTGGGTACATGTATAATGGTTATCTGGATCTGGGTTGAATGATACAAAGATATGTTGGGCCGTCTTATGACCGGTTCTCGAGTTTGTTCCTCTAAGGCTGCCTGGTGGTCTGTCCAGCCCCGACGGAAGCTCCGTGATTTGTTTGGATTTCGAGCATATTGGTCGAGAAATCTATCTAGGCACGTATATGCAAAAGATATGCAAAAGAGCGAACAGCCACTATGCAAAGTTACCATACATACATATATATATACCTATATCTATCCAAGGCAGCTCTAAGCCATAGGCGTCCTCATTGTCATGTGTTTCTTTGAGTTGTATCCAAGGCAACTCTAAGCCATAGGCGTCCTCATTGTATTTCTTTGAGTTCTCTTCGGCTCTTCTTGTTCAGTGGGGCCAAAAAAGTACTCCCTCGGTTGACATATAAGCAGGGAATATATGTTGAGATAGACGCAGTAATTTGTTGGGGATACCCAAACAACCGCCCAAAGTCAGCCACTGCTATCATGGGAGAAAATAATTAGAAAATACCTATTAAAAAAAAGACATGTGATCGGACTTTGCTCAGCTGGACTTGAGACGAACTTGTAAAGCCCGTGTCCACCGGAATATCTATTTCCTTTTTTATTTATTTTTATTTTTTTTATCCCCTTCTTTTTGGGTCTTGGACCAAATTCTTGAACTCTGATCGTGCTCGGAGCTCTCTGTCCTTATGATTTTTATAGTTTGTGCCGGGGTGGAAAGAAAAGAGCTACATAGATTGACAGCATGCAGAAGGAATAAGCGCGACCTGGTCAAATCTTTAAGCCACATATATGTACATTGTAAAAATACAGTCGTTTTGTCACATGGTCATTAGAACTTTAAGGGTGGTTTTTCTTCATAGAAACTTTCTGACGAACCTTGAAGTTTAACAAAATAGACGATTTATATCTACATAGCTATTACATGCATTATTATTAAATGACAGACGTACATACTGTAAACATTCAGGGTTACAAATATATAACCCTAGTTATGTGAGATTATGCTAATCACGTGCTGGCCATGCTCCTGTACATTAGTAGTGAAAATTAGAACAATAAGGACTCCCCCGCGCTCGTTAATAATAACAAATACAAATACAAATACAAATAGAACAATAAGAACTTAATTCACAAGCATTACCCTGCAGAATAGTTAATCACCTAAAGTAATCAGTGTCAACCGAACGGATCAGAGTGATGATTGCGTAGGTAAGCACAGCTTTGGCCTTGTTGACGGATACCGTATAATATTGCCATTACGAGTATAGTAAGTTATATGTGTAAATGTTGGTGGTTGTATATATAGTTATACATATAATCTATAATACAAAAGTGTCGTAATGTGCTTTGTAGTGTATTTGTCTTGCCCTTTGTACGACCACATTAAATTGTGCATGTTAATTATGCTACTCAGTGTCTTTCTGACTAAGACAAGAACAACCTGTCCATTTGATAGTGATAAAAAAGCAGTAGAAAAACGTAGTCGTAATGTTCGTTAAGATATAATTTTTTTATTTTCTTTTTGGAAGTCATGAAAAAGAAAACAAAAAAATAAATAAAAGAGGTATAATATAGTATCTCGTGACTATTTTATTTGCCTGAAAGAACACAGGCTTAGGGAAACTTGAAACCCTTGCGACGGAAAAAGACCATGTAAGGAACAGCATTTGCTCCGGTTTTGAACACTTTGTCTTTGATATCCTGCCCATCGCCGGACCCGATGACTACTTCCGTTACCCGGGAATCGTCACACTTGAACCACGCCGACTTGGATTGGCTATATGGATTGCGTATGTACGAGTAATAATGTGCACTGGTTGTCAGCGATGCTCCTTGATGCACCACCACACCGTAGCACTCGTACTGCGCCGGCACCGCAAAGCCCGGGTCAATGACGCTTCCCACCGCTGCCACACTGGCATCCGAGCCACGTTCTTCAGTTGGGATACAGAAGCTGCTCACGTCGAAGTTGTTGAAGTCCCACGTTATCTTGTTGGTCAGCTTGAAAGTGGTAGACCCCGTGTTTTGCACACGGGGTAATGCTATCGCAAGCAACGGCGGCAACCGGGCTAGTGCAGTCCAGCGCTTGGCGCCGGCCTTTTTGCAGGTTTCACATACACGCTCGCTGAGGCTTTCCTTGCCGAAGCATGCTTTGATGCAGTCGGCTAGCGTAATGGAGCTGTTGCTACTGCCACGACTCCGTGTTAAGCGCCCGGTAATTCCACCACCACCACTGCTGCCATCGCCTGAGCCAGATAGATAGAGCGGGAAGAAGACGTTGGCTGTGCGCTCTATGCAGCGGCACTTGTCACATTGGATGTAGTCGACCATGACACCACGAAAGTACTTGTCGGTGATCGAGTTGCTCTTGGAAGTGTATGTGCTCCAGAACTGCATGGCACCCGCGAGAGAAGACATTTCCTTCTTGATGATATCGCTGGCGTACTCGCTCATCAAGTACCGGTAGGTATCGGTCTCGTCATGTAGTTGATCCATAAGGAAAACGACATACTCACTGACATCCTGCTGTCCTGTACTTCCAAATATCTGATCCATATCTGCACGCTCACAGATATATCTGGTGTAGTCCTATATACAGGTGTTAGTAATAAAAAATGTGCTACATTTGTGGTTCTGAAGATAGCTTACCAGCAGGGTTTGTGCCGTGATAGACTGGAAATTCCCGGCCTTCATCCAGATGAATAGGTTGGACATCATCTTGATCATGAGCTGTGGCGGTGCCGCCTTTTCCACAGGCTTCTTGACCACAACCCAACTGCCAGGATCATGATTGAACGCAACAATCTCATTGGCAAAACCGGGTGATGCTCGCAATACTTGGAATATAGAGTTGGCATAGCACCAATTGTGTGGGTTGTTGAGGCCCGTGTAGTACCTTCCTTGAGTTCCCATCCCATCGCCCCCGGATATACGCCTGCGCGATGTTGCGGCGCGGCTAGACGAACGACTGTTGTTGTTGTACTCGGTTGATCCGTCCTGGCTAAGGCCGGTCAAGTTTGGCCGCGGCCTGGCAGGCGGCGGTCGTTGAGGCGGTGCTGCGAACATGCCGTCCTGACTATCATAGGCTTGATGGGTGCGTCGTGAAGGCTCGTATCGTGAAGGCTCGTATCGTGGCGGAGGCTCGTACTGTGGTGGTTGTATAGTGGATGTCATAGACTCTTCCTTGTCGGGAAGGACTTCAGGGAATCTTCGTAGGAATTCTTCTTGTGTTCGTACAAAAACTGGCGATGTCGCAGTTTCTTCTTCCTCGGCCTGCATTGTCTCCTCCCACTTCTGAATATCTTCCTTTTTTAATGGGTTGACAATGTAGCGGGAGCTTCTCCGCCGGCGGTTAAGCAGTGACCCGCCTACATTGGTATCGCTGAGGAAGTGGCTGGTAGGCTTACGTTTCTCGGCCTTGCTGGTGGAAGACTCCTTGAGGGAAAAGGGACCAGCGTGATCAATCCACGCTTCGATACCGCCGGCTAAGAGGCGTGGTGGAATCTTGAGCTCTTTTCCATAGTTGAGGTCCGCAAGAGCCCGATACAGTGACTGTAGAGCTTTGACCGCTGGATCCGCAGCTGGGGTGAATTTGGGCACCATCATAGTGCTTTGATCATAGTAAACAACGAGATCGTATTCATTACGAGCTTCGAAGCACTTTTCTTCTGATTCGGGGCTGATGACGAGCCCCTCACCGATCTGAGCGGCCGAAAGATCGTCGCGTAGTAGAAGCTCTGGCTCGATGCAGATGGTGGACTGTGACATCAAGTGCCCGCTGTCAAAGTCTTCTCGTGAGCGCACATCTATCAGCAGTATTCGAATGCCAGTCTTCATAATACTGGCAAGCTGTGGTGCTGTGATGGAGTCGCCGGCAGGTAGGGAGGCAGTTGCTGCTCTGCTGACTGCTCCAGATGGGGCGCCTGGAACGCCAGAGTTGATGGGGTTGCTAGGGGCTGAAGAGACATCTGGGGACGCCGCGGGTGATGGCCATGCGCCAGGTGCCTGGGCCGTGGAACCAGGTGGGAAATAACCATTACTAGACGATATGGAACCAGTGCGCGAGAATAGGCCGCGAGGTGTACTAGATGGCAGCTGAGCAGCCTCTGACGTCACGGTGCCGCGAGCCGGACTGTATATGGCATCAGGAAGCTTGGGCAAGTGCGGCACATTGGTGTCCATGGATATCTTTGGCCGGCGGTCTCCTGGCATATCTCGGGGGCCTCTGGGTTTGGACGACGAAGATGAAGAGACTGGGGACGTAGAGGTGTCATCCTGGCTCCATGTGTGGTTGCGAAGGCGAGAGAAACGGTTGCGGAGGTCGTCTACTGGGACGTCCCCATTGCTAGAGGCAGGTGTGCCATAGGCATTGGCGGCTTTCACCTGTTCCGACGGACGGTATTCGGTCTCATTGCCGTCACTATCTTGTGATTGTGTCTGAGAGAGAGGCGATGGGTACGTGGGTGCTGAAGGTATGGAGCTGTCTCGCTTGTGGACTGGATGATTTTGGGCGGCAGGGCGGCGTTTTATAGAGTTTGCAGTAGGTGCTTCAGGCGGAGATGTTGCGCTGCCTTTGGAAATTTGGGGCTTAACGCCGGTGCGCTTGACGCCGGTGCGCTTGTTGTCGGCGGAAATTTGATCCTTTATCTTTTCAAACGACGAGTAGTTCTTGTTGACCTCGACCTGTAGTTTGTGGTAGGCGGCTTTGAGCTCTTTGCGATCGACGAGGGAGCTAGCTTCGCAGTGGCTGGGCACGACTTTGGCGGAGATGATGAAGGCATTAAGATAGTACAAAAAGGCAAGATCGATCTGGTTGGAGAAATCGCGGTATGAGACGGCGTCATGAATAAAGCGATTGCCCTCTTCGATCACACGGCCGAGGGGCATGGAAGGATCGATCTCAGGGTCGGCGAGCTTGAGGTCTTCGATATGGCGCAATTTGCGGACCTGCTGATGCCGGCCATTACCATTGGCCGAGCCCGACACGGAGCCGTTGCTAACAGAACGCGGGGCATTTGGTTTGGTGTGCGCATCAAGCGAGAGACTATGATTATGGCCGGGCTTGGACGGATGCTGTGCGGACACAACAGGCTGCGAGCTACTGTAGGCAGTGGGGCTCATGGCGAGTTAGTAGCGAGACTGTGAGCTGTGAGAAGAACGGCCCGGGCACCAATGGCAAGAAAAGGTGGATAGTAAGCGGTGTTTTATATGTATACGGCGACGATACGAAGAAGAACCTATCGCATGGCGGACAGCGCCGGAAAGAGCGGCCCGCGGAGAGCGAAGATATATCGTGGTAGGCGTGTGATAGTTTACACGGTATATTGAAGATCAAGGTCACGAGGAGCAAGATGGATCGATGGGAGGCCTGGGCAGAAGTCGGACAGCAAAGCAGTACAGCAACAGGGCAGTAGAGCAGCAAGTGATAGGACAGCAGATGCGCCTAGAGTTGACGCCGTGGCCTATGACGATATATGTAGTGAGTGTGATGAAATGACGAGCGGGATAAATGCAGCGCTGCGTTAGAAAAGACGGATAAAAAGAAAAGGCCAAAATTGAAACGAAAAGCGCAAAAGAGATAAAGGCTATATAGTGGTAAAGTGCAAAAGATGGATGTAGAACAAAGAAGTTTATTATGCGCTGTTGAGCTGGTGATAGGTGGATGAGAGAGGGATAAATAAATCACAGTTATAGTGACAGAAGAATAGATTGTGGTGGATTGGATAGTGAATAGTGCTGGACAACCAAATTACAGAAAAACCGCAGAAACAACAAACGACAACACGATGAGCAAAAAGACCGAACAAGAGGAGCTGATCAACAATAGAAGGCACTGGATTCTGGTAGAGAAAAGAGAAGATCGACTTGCCGCAGCCAAAAATAACGACAGTATCATCTACCTACAGTGGCCTCATATATTCCCCGCGCAGCTTTTTGCCCAGACCTCAATCCTCACTCTATTACAGTTATCGTCATGAAGCACATCAAAGTGGTCAGTGACGTCCTTGTCCCAATTCAAAAGAATCCAAAAGAGCGCTGGCATGGAGAAAGCCAGCTGGCTCGTCCAGCCACGCCAACCACAAGCCTGTCGTGCCATGCTTAGCGGGGAAGCACTGCAATTCCGCCTGTGGTACCTGGGATGGCCCACTGAGGTACTTTTCTACAGCGCTATACTGTAGTCTAAATAAAGTAGCTGGCGGGACGATTCAAGTACCGCAGGCCAGCATTTCTCAGAACGACCCCCTATGACTGATGGGCTTCCAGTGGTCGAGAGGTGCTGAAATCTCAAGCAGAGTCTGAAACTGCAGCACCCCTGGCTGTTTCGCCGCCCAGGGCCAATCCTACCAGAGCGAGCTCATAGGTAGTTCTGGAAAGGCAGAGAAAAGAAAAGAGACCTTGCTAAACCTGCTCGATACAGGCTTGATTGGTCTCGGTGTTACCTCCCCTCTTGTAGTACAGCTCGATACAGGGGCCCATGGCGCAATACTTCAAGCTGTGCTGTAATCACGCTGCTTATCACTGGCCGATTTGAACGGCCTAGAAACATGCTCATAAATTTAGGAAGCATAACTTGATCTTGTATATGCCAAAAGTTGTGACTTTCTATCAATCTGCTGCACAAATCGAGCTATCGTCATCAGGACACTGCACTTGAATGCTGAAGCTATAGAGCCCCACCTGTTTAAGCTCTCAGGCGAAATTTCGACAGCGCTAGCAGCTTGTCTTCAGAGGCGCCAGCAGCCTAGAATCGCCTGTAAAGTCGCCAGCCTAGCGCTCCCCGCCATCCCTCTTTTGCCCTTTTGGAGTCTTTTTGGGAGTTTGTGTTGCCAATTGGGTGCCTACAAGCCTCGCTGGTTCAAGCTTCTTCTTCCGTCCTGCAACTCTCCGATCATCACAACACATTCATATCTATCGCCATCGATCGATCGCACCGCCTAATCATGATGGGTTGGTGGTCTTCGTCGGCCAACACGGCCCTAGACGAGCAAATCGAAAAGGCGACCAGCAGCAGTCTGTACGTGTCTCCTCTGCCCTTATAGTTGAAGCTTATAGCCTACGATCGTCGGGCCGGACAAACGAACAAACAAATAAGCGGTACGCTAACCGGGTGCCTATACAGCGAGGACATTGCCCTCAATCTCGAGATCTCCGACGTCATCCGCTCCAAGACCGTCCAGCCTCGCGAGGCTATGCGGTCGCTGAAGAAGCGCATCGACAACAAAAACCCCAACACCCAGCTCAGTGCCCTCAATGTATGTACTGCCCATATGTCGTATCCTCCATGCCGTCTCGGCCTTGTCGCGAAGCCTTCTAACCGGTAGACTTACTGCCCCTCTGTAGCTTACAGACACATGCGTCAAGAATGGCGGCAACCACTTCTTGCGTGAAATCGCATCACGTGAGTTCATGGACAATCTGAAGCTGCACCTCGAGGCCACCGGCCCGCTTGCCCTGAACGCCGATGTGCGAGCCAAGATCTTGGAGCTCATCCAAGCCTGGGCCGGGGCTACAGAGGGCCGCTACGACCTCAACTACATCGCCACTACATATACCACGCTCAAGAGTGACGGGTTCACCTTTCCGTTCAAGACCGCTGTGGCAAGCAGCATGATCGATAGCAGCGCTGTAAGTATAGGGCCTTGCGCCGTGCCTCGTTGGTGCCTACAGCTAGGCTAGTCCGCTAACTGAGTTTTGTTTACGTCATAGCCGCCTGAATGGGCCGACTCCGATATCTGCATGCGCTGCCGCACGCCCTTTACATTCACTAACCGCAAGCACCATTGTCGCAACTGCGGTAATGTCTTCGACCACCAATGCTCCAGCAAGGTGCTGCCGCTGCCGCATCTCGGCATTGTCCAGCCCGTCCGTGTCGACGACGGCTGCCATGAGAAGCTCACCACTAAGAAGGGCCCTGCCGTCCCCGCCGACCGATCGCCAACATATCCTCACAAGACACGCAGCGCCACCGCCATGCACCCTCGCAATGCCCGCGTTGATACCGATGATAGCTTCGACGAAGACCTCAAGAAGGCCTTGGCTATGAGTCTGGACGAGGTCCGTGCATACTCGAGAGGCTACGCTGAGCCGGTCAAGAACCAACCGAAGCAGGTCTCCTTCGAATCAAAGGCCAGTCCTGTCCATGCCGACAGCGCCAGGCAATCTGCTCCAGCGGCCGAAGATGAAGAGGACGAAGACCTCAAGAAGGCTATTGCTGCTTCGCTTGCTGATATGGAAGAGCAAAAGAAGGTGCATTCTGCCGCGTTGAAGCAACAGACTGCTGGTCCTACTACGGCTGCTGCACCTGCTTTTGTCCCGCCTAAGAATGACTATGAACTCACACCCGTTGAGGCCGAGAACATCAACTTGTTCTCGACGTTGGTGGAGAGACTCCAGACTCAGCCTTCGGGAACTATTCTTCGCGAGCCACAGATCCAAGAGCTCTATGATAGTATCAGTTCTCTAAGACCGAAGCTAGCTCGCACATATGGCGAGACAATGAGCAAGCATGGTAAGCAATTTCGATCTTGATATTGTCAGTGATAAAGTGTCTAACAATAGCCGTAGAAACTCTACTCGATTTACACGCAAAGCTAGCTACTGTTGTGAGATATTATGACCACATGTTGGAGGAGCGCCTGTCTAATGCCTACGGCAACCACTCCATCAGTGGCTATGCTTCACGCCAACCACAGGCCCCTTATAGCGCCATGCCACCTGCAGCAACCCACAACGCCAACATGCCAGCCGAGAACTTCTATTCATCCAATCTGGTACCCGGAGGTTATGCCGCACCTCCGCCGCAAGCATACCACGCAACTCCCCGCCAGGAATATGCGACCTATGACAACCGGGGGCAGGTCCTTGGGCCTTCGTCACCGTACCCGCCCCAGCCCTCTATAGCAGAGGCCTACCAACCATCTGCTCCGGCTCCTGAAGCCGTCTACAGTCAACCGCCCCTAGAAAATCTTGAAGCTGCTCAGGCGTCCCAGTGTCTCCAACAAGGTCATAACCTACCCGCCAGTGTATCACCGGTTGATCCTCGCGCTTCCTACTACTATGATCCTCGTCAACAACCCAGTGCACCTCCTGTCGAGGCTAGTGCGCCGCCCGTGGAAGCATCGGCTCCAGCATACCCGAATCTGCAGCAGCCTATGCACTACCAACACGTTCAGCCACTATCGACACCCCATGCATCTGCTCCTCCGACGCACGCCATGTCTCCGGCACCTGTTGCTTCGCCCGTCGTAGCACCCTCGGCACCTATCGACGTTCCTCCCGCTGGTCAACAACAAGGTGCACCTCCCTCTCGGGAAGCGCCTATGCCATACTGGCAACAACAACAACAACAACAACAACAACAACAACCGCCACAACAACAACAGGCTGCGGTGGCTCCTATACCTTCGGCTCCTCCTGTAGTCTCTCCCCAGTTGCAGCAGCAGCAACCGCCTGCTGATCAAGCACAACCTACATGGCAACAACAGCCCCCGCCTCAGCAGCCTCAGCAGTCCCAGCAGGTGCCGCAACAGCAGCAACAGGTACCGGCACCAGTAGCGCCAACTCCAGTGTATAACACCGTTAACACATACGGAGCAAGTGCATTCCCTTCTGCGCCCCAACATATCCCCCAAACGCAAGTGGTCACGGCGCTAGCTGTTGAAGAGGCTCTCATTGAGTTTTAAGAAGGGTTTGAGACGAGAAAGAATAGAAGAGCGTCTATGTCTACATGTAGTTTTCTTTGAAGGGAAAACCGGCACTCTTTATGGTATCCCAACGTGCATTTAGATATCACTAGTGGCAGAGAGCCAGAAAGTATTTTGTTATTATTTCATTCTATTTGAAATGGTCTTGAAGAGTAGGTAGAGAAGAGAGGTTAATAATGTAGTGTATCTCTCCTAAATACACATACCCGATGATTCGGAGTGTCTATAACTCGGAACTTGTGTCTTTCTAGATGTGTGATTATGTAGTTGATGAACAATGTGCATTATATATAACTATAAGATGCTTTATATGCAGGGCAAGTATTCCTAACTAACACATCATCTGCATATGCACCTACCCCCCTACGTAGCAAACAATAATACAAGCGGTTGACAATCATTAGACAAAAGTGAAGATTCCATGCGAAGCGAACTATATAAGAAGATCGCGTAAGCCAAAAGAGTTTGGGGAGTGGGGTTTGTTGGCCTGATATAGAAAACAATAACTAAATAAGTATGGCAGGAGAAAGCCCCTTTTGTCTTTGAAACCCTTGAGTCGGTCTGTCGGTTTCTATGAAAGATATCATTTTGAACAGTCAGGCAAGTTCTCGGTTGTCACGGGTCTTCTTGTCTAACGGCCTTCTTCGGCCCGGGAGTGTCTTCTTGTATGTATAATATAAGTACATATCAATGCAGTGATGTGTATTAGTATCTGTTTGTTAAGGGGGCGAGGGGCGGACTCGAAGCGGGTCTTCGTCTGTTGAAGTTGTGTATTATGCAAGTATTCGGGATTTGACTTTCGACTCTAGCAAGCGTTTTTCCATCGATGTTCAACTTGTGTTATTGTAGGGTTTTCTGAAGAATATTCACGGCATGTTTCTTTCAGGAACTAGATCGCAGGTTTTTATATTCATAGAGCCATCTCGAACTTGAAAAAGCCAACAAAACCCCCGAATTACTCATGAAATGTTCCGATGTGGGGGGTGTCCAACTATTATTTGCCTTACAGGGGCAAGGTAGCAAAGAGGATTTTTTATCTGTTTCTCTACTCGGCAATGGATTGGAGAAGAAGAAGAAGCTCGTTATTTTTTTGAAGAAAAAGGAAAAAAAGGAAAAAGGCCACTGTCCACCAAAGAAAGTCTTGTAGTGGCTGGAAGCAAACCCGAAGAAGAATATCGAAGGAACAATAATCTAGAGGGGCGGTGAGCCAAGAGATGGATTTGTTGGTGATCAAGGAGATGACATGGAAAGCCGGCATCCCGACACATTGCGAGAAGAATATGAACTACTAGATGATTCAGACGAGTTGCTGTACTGTTTGTCTAGTTAAATAAGCCGTCTGGCTTCCGTTGGTTTGGACTTGCATATATACAACTAGCACATTGATACAACGCATGGCTTAGACTGACAACCATAAAAGAGATGGACAAGCAATAAGTGTTTGTTAGTTCGAGCCACCCAACCCATCCGACGTTGCTTACTCTGCTTGTTAGCTCCTTCTGCATAGGTAGCAAGCGAACCAACACGGCGCACGGTCACGGCAAATCTCGATATACTAATATATACTAATATGTAACTATCTGTATTAGAATGTCTTTCGCAGATAAGCGCCCCCGTTTCCTGGTCTAGCTTGGTTGGTGGACTGTTTTGCTTTCTTTGTTCTTACATACATACAAACTATAAGTAGCTAGCTAAATAGCCTCGTTATTTTCTCTACGCCTTGTCTTGACTTCAGTTTGTTCAAACACCGTTTCCAAGTCATTCCAACTATCTACTTATATTGCTGAATATCTCTTGTGATATTAAGGCGTTGCTTCCTCATACTTCATTACGTGCCGGGGAGTTATCCACTGAGCCCTTTGATCGGCCGTTTATTAGAATACTAGAACACTAGCTCATCACACTAGACCTAGACTAGTCGTTGAGCTAGCAAGTCATTAAAGAGCTCTCGTTCCAGACCAACTACCCATAAAACTTCGACTCATCAACTGTCTCTCGAGCTTTGGTATTTCCTGCCATCTACAACCAACAACTCCACGATATATACGAAGCTTTCGGCTACAGCAACAATGTCCGTCTTTCTATACCTCGTGCGCCATGCGCAAGGCGAGCACAATCTCTCGCGCGAATCCGAGAATATCCGCGATCCACGCCTGACCGATCTAGGCCTACAACAATGCGCCGCACTGCAAGCCTCCTTTCCTAACCACGCCGCCATCACACACCTGATCGCCTCGCCCATGCGGCGCACCATCCAGACCTGTCTCGGCAGCTTCCGGCCCGCCAGCAACCGCGGCCTCAAGATCCTCCTGATGCCCAAACTACAGGAAGTCGGCCCTTGGGCATGTGATACGGGCTCTCCCGCAAGTGTTTTGGCGCGCGAGTTCCGCGGTCTTGTCGATACTAGTCGTGTGAAGGCTGAGGAACCGCAGTGGACGGAAAAGGGCCAGCAGAGTGCTGGTCTGCACGCGGCGAATCTCGACCGCATCGAGGTGCGCGCGCTACATGCGCGGCGGGAACTCCAGGGCGTCGCTAGGGACTGGAAGAGTGAGAAGTCGAACGCCGAGAAAGAAGCGCATATGGCAGTAGTCTCGCACGGAGCCTTCCTACATTTCCTCTCCGGCTGCTTCTACAACATCCCACGGCGGACGGGTAAGTGGCTTGGCTTCTTCTCCCCCGATTTTCTTCGGAGACCTTGAACTGTAACTAACACCGAGATGTCGTGACTTGTAGCTACCGGCTGGACCAATGCCTCTTACCGGACCTACACTTTTGCCGACCCATCGCTCAAGGACGAGAATGCCGAGATGGTCGAGACGCCCGAGAGCTGGAAGGCGCGCAACGGCGATGCGCCCATGCCGACACCGGAGGAAAGCAAGATCTTGCGGCAGGCATACCGGACAATCTTGTCGGCTTACCTGAGCCCCGACTGGCAGAAGAAGAAATAGAGAGGGTTGGTGGGCTTGAGGGTTACGCAGTCATGAGGGTTAGTTTGACGAAGTTCACGACGGGATCCAAAAGCAAGCCATTGCCTCTAGACATATATAATATATACAAAACGGCAATTATAATCGTATGGTGACTTCCTGCTACAACATATCTATATCAGAAGATTGACGGAACATAGTTGAAACAAAGAATGCTTGCAATGCTTTTCACTGGAGTGGCCGTCGTCACTGGGCCAAATCAATGTAGACACATGCCGAGTTGCGCCTAAGCAATTTTGTGTGCACATTGTTTTGGACTACATCTTTTGTTATGTGAAGGCGCGCTTGCTTGACCGCGTTGCGGGGCACTTTTTTTCTAAAGCAGCTGCTAAAACAATAATTGTACAAATAGAAGCAGTGGCAGCAATTGCCCTTTGTTCTACAACACAAGTAAAGCAGCGGCCTGGATTGGCGCGGAACTTGCTCTATTCTATTATTTCTAATTCGACAATTGCCCTCTATTTTTTTCTTCTGACTGTTAAGAAAAAAAATCTATTGTCTTTGTTTATTTTTTTTCAAGGGTCTAAGCCGAGAGAATAAGTAAAAACGGGCAAAATAGACAACCACAATTATCACGAGACGTCCACCAGGCAAAATTAGACACAAAGACGGCAACAGCGCTTTTACTAGTTTGTCGAAACCTTCTAGAAGCATAATCTAGAAGCCAGAGGACTTGCAGTGTTCGTATCACAATTATCTTTATCTGTAGAATTGCCGGTGGTCGCTTTCCAGGCAGACAGACAGAAAAAACCAAGTCACCGCCGCCTTTCGCGTCCTATGACGACGATTTTCCCGTTGTTGTGGCTCGATTGGTTTGATCGCTGCGATCCCGGCCTAGAGCAGCCGCTTGTTCTAGACCTGGTCTCTACAAGCCGCCTGGCCTGATCTCTTCGCCTGATCTGATAGCTCGATCTGGCCGCCCGCCATCGATCACGCTTCACGGCCACTGTCCGCTCGTTTCTGGCCTGTCTCGCATGTCCCTCCTTTGCCACCGAAACGCCTCCAGATTCCGCCTTGGCTTTGTCACGAACCGGTCTTCTCCATGCCATCCCAACATACACCGAGCCCATCTCTGCCCCGGCCAGACGCCATGGACTCTCACCACGCCATTGCCGCGTTCGGCAACGCCACCGGCATCTCGTCGTCGTTCGATGGCGCCTCTCAACCCCAGAATTCTCAGACGCCTTCGGTCATGAGGGCCCGCGCGCTCTCCGACAGTAGCGGCCATCCCACCCCCATAAAGCTATCGCCGGCTCCGTTGATTCTCGAGTCGGCCACGAGGATGTCACAGGATGACAGCGCCATACGAGAGTCGTCCTTGAGTGCCGCTTCATCGGCCCCTGGTGCGGCCGGCTCCCTCGCAACCCCCATGCCCGTCACGCCCATCCGTACCTCGTTCTCGCGCAAAGCCAGTGGCCTGGCCATGCAGAAATACCCGCCGCCACCATCGCGTGAGCTCGACTCGTCCCTTGGAGGAGGACTAGGAGGCGGCGGAGGAGGAGGGGGGGCAGGGACAGGCACGTCATCGCCCCACCACCACGTTATGGCTGCAAAGCCTGGATCTGCGTCGTCTGCATCTGCAGCTGCCCCCATACCATCCAGCTTGTCCAACTCGTCTTTCCCCTCAGCATCCTCGCCCAAGCTCGACCACTCCCACTCCCAGCTCTACTCCTCGCCCACCAATATCATCCCTCGTCGTTCGCGCGGCCTCGACTTCTCACGCGCCGCTACCAGTCTACACCACTCCACACTCGCCAACGAACACTCGCTTGATCTGTCGCCCGTCATTAGCTCCGGCCGCGTCGCCCACCACCACACGCCCAGCAGCCGCCGTATCGGCGAATATGTTGGCGCAGAGCAGTCGTCTAGCTCTCTCTGGTCGGTTATGAGCGGGCAAGACCGCGGTGCTGCGTCCGGTGCCGCGCGTCCTGGCGGCGGCGCTTCAGACTCCGAGTCCAGCTCCGACTGCGACGTCATGGACGAAGACATAGACGAGCCATACATTACTACTCCTCATATCCAGCGCACCAGTATGCCGTCAGCCTGGCCGGCAAACAATCCCATCAACAGCCTCATGAGCTACCGCGATAGATCCCGTCCCAAGAAGCAGCCCAAACGCCGCAGCCGTCAGCCCCTCAACCTCGGCTTTGCCAATCTCTCCAAGTCACCGCCGGCTGCCTTGGGGAAGGACAATCCCTTAAGCCTAGCACATAACCGCCGCGACAGCATCAGCTGGCAGGCCAACCAACTCAACATCTCCGGCGGCGATGCTGATGAATCTATGCGCGCCATTGGCGATGGCTCTGACCGCAGCGTCATCCGCAAAGTTGCAGCCAAGCGCGGGAATCTTCTTGTATGTAGCACCTCCCCCCTTTTACATGAGTTTCTTGATTTCTCCGGTATACTGACAAAGCATGTGACTACAGCCAAAAACCAAAGGCTTTGCACGCATCAGAGCAGCCCTGGCGGAAGAAACCGCGCCAATCGATTCCGAGTTCCGACGCGAGGCCGAAGTGGTTCGCCAAGTCATGGAGAGCGACCGGCCAGATCCGAGGGCGTCTGGCCACCCGAGATCGACATCTACAACTGCACAGTCTTCGCCCAGCCTACTCCCCATGGACGGGACCGACGATATCCCCGACGACGACATGATGGTGGAGGCCACAAACGCGCTCTCTGCAGCGTGGAAGAAGAACCCGCCGCCCCACGGGAAGTTGCTCTGGGGCAGCGCGACCTCCAGGAGCATCGGCATCGGCTCTGCCATAACGTCGGGTATAACAACGCCGCCACTGCAACCATCCCGGCCACGTGCCATGTCCAATTTCAGCGAGGACATGTCCATGGAATCCCCCCTCCTCGGCAGCACAACACATCCAGATGCCAGTAGACCGACGGAGCTTTCCCTCGCCGAGAACATCGTGCCACCAGCACAGCATAGCAGTAACGCGCAGTTTCCCACGGCTGCGGACATCACACGACGTATCAACAACAAGCGGCGGCGTGACGACGACTTCGATCCCATGTCCTTCAAACGCCGTGCCGTCTCGCCTAGTCTCAGCACCCATAACTCGCCAATCATGCAGAGTCCCATGCAACGCGATGTCACGCCCTGGGGGCCTTCTCGTCCGGGAAGTAATAACGGAGCTGGGACTAACAGTGGCGGCTCGGGTACCGCCGGTGCTTCAGAGACGGGATCTCTTTCGAGGCCGTCGAAACCCGGAAGAGTTGGGTTTCAGGGCATGGTCGACACTAATGATGGCATCATGCGTATGAGCATAGAATGAAAGAAGAAGACAAAAAAAACACACAATCTCGTTATTCTTTTTTGGTTTATTTCTATCTGTTTTTTTTCTTCCTCCTTCGGCTTGGCTGTCTAGCTGTATTTTTATTTTACGAAAAATAAATATATAGCAGTGACTTTCTTTTTTATAGACATGCCGCCTTTTTTTTCAATCTTGTAAGTATAAAAACAACCGTGGAAAACGGATCCGTCTATTCATATTAGGTTTTTCATGTTTTCCTTTCTTTTTTTTTTTTTTGCTTGTTCATCTTTAGGTATAAGGTGAACTCTTCTTTGTTTTGCTCTTTCTTGGATTAACGTTTTATATGGCTTTGTTTTTCTTTTTTTATATATAATCATTTTTACATTAGTATACGGTTCCAACTTTTGTTTTTTTTCCGTCACGATTTATACAAACGGCCTTTATTTTCCACTCTCATTTTGAGCATCTATTTTTTCTATTATTACATGCTCAGTCCCCCTTTCTTCTTTTTTCCATTGTTGGTTTTTTTTTTCGAATAATTCAAAAGAGCAGAAAGAGTAGAAGAACAAACCTTTAATGAAAAAAAAAAAAAATTCCTATTTGGCTTGTTTAGATTTATTTTATTATTATTTATTATAGAGTTTTATGTCAAATGTGTTTACCATAACTTGGCTTTTTATATTGAACAATTTGTGATGATGGATTTTTGCTTTTGGGGATACCTTCTTTGTGGACAGTTCATATCTATATCATCTTGATCATTTCATTATGAATGATATAAATAAGACCACAAGGTCCCCCTTCACTTAGACACCAGATAATACAATCCAAGAACCATGGATTCCCTACCACTGCTCGACTTGACATATATCTGTATCTACTATTACAACCTAGAGGCATTGCTTGTATTCTTGTACGTGTGAATCTGATGATAATTAACATCCCCCATAGATATTGTTATGTGCAATTATACCAGATAGTAGCTCACCCCTTCCCCTTACCAACTGATATTTCCTTTCCTTACTCGAAGAAATCGTCGTCTGGGAAATTCAATGCCGACAACCTTCCTTCTAGTCGTCTCGCAAACTCTTCTACCGACCGCTTCATGCCCACAACAGCAGTAGCACTTACGCTAGCCGTGCTAATCACGCTCGCCGTAGTCATTGCTCCAACACTTAGCACACTGTCAGCTTCATCCGGCGATCCTGCCGCGTTATGTGCTCCCAGACCGCCGAGTAAAGCTCCGTTGCTTGCGATAGCCGCACTTGTTAGCGGGGTACTAGCGGGTAAACCCCCTGTAGCGGAGTTAGGAGAAAGTTGTGTCGGTCCGCTCCCGCTGGTTGGCGGCACAGCAGTGTTGCGTGTTGTACTAGTACCTCCAGTTGTCAAAGTAGCAGCCGTAGTAGAAGCAGATGTTGTACCTGGACCGAGTGGGTTGGCAGAGACAACCGTAGTAGAAAGTGTGGCAACATTGCTGGCCGATGATGATGGCGGTCGAGAGGAAAGCATATGAGCGCCCGTACTGTCGTCGATACTTGACGGCACTGTGCTTTCACACACTAAAAGAAGTCCGCAGGTGAGCTCGCGCACAGCCACGGCGCCATTGGTGAGCTGGACCGTGATGGTTCTCGGGCGTGGTCCTTCACGCGGCAGGCTCTGGGTGCTATTGGCCAGGTCGCCGCCTGTAGACTGGCTGTGGTGTTGATGTTGCTGGTTTATGTAGTTATAGTGGTTCTGGTTCTGGTTCGCGATTGGCGGCATGGTGCCATGCATAGAGCGGCCCATAGGGTGCTCTGCATAGGCGTCAGGTTCTGTCCCACTAGACGCTGGACTCGGCGCATCGTAGTCGCGTTGTAGACCCGCATTTGCTTTAAGTGGTGAAGCAGCGTAGTTTTGTTGCTGATCAGGATGCTTGTGTTGTCCGTTCAGCTTGGCATTGTTGCTGTTGTTACTGTTGTTGCCCGTATCTTCGTCGTCGTTATCGTCGTCCTGAGCTAATGCCGGTGCAAGCTGTGTTCCGGATGCGGTATAGAGGCTGATCAAGGAGGCGGCGACGGTGGCCTGTGTGCGCAGTTCAATGGCAGGGCGCGAAGGGTTAGATGCGTGAGCGAGGAGCTTGCCGCTCGGCGAGCACAATAGAACTGTGTGAATGTGTGCCGAAAGAGCACTGGCGAGGAAGCCGGTGATGCGTTTGGTAAGCAGAAGCGGCGGAGGAGTCGGCGTGGCCTGAGCCATTGTGAGGTAATGTTGGGGATGTCGACTGTTGCTCAATGTTGGAGATAAGATTCGAGGGGAGAAGAAAGCGGTTCGAGTCTCCCTATTTGCGAATCAAAGGGAGACGATGAATCAGAGACTCGATCAAAAGCTGTTGGTCGAACAGGCGATGGATTTGAGTTAGGCTGTGGGTTGCCGATGAACTGGGTGCCAGAAGTCTTTATTTCAGCAGCCGAAGCTAATAGGAGCTTTGACAGGAGGCCGAATGAGCTGTAGTTTCACACTTTCAATCACAGACTCGAAGAGGCTATTGTCGGATAAACAAGTGGCGCTAGCTAAATTTCGAATCTTGCTGTGATGAAATAATCATGCCTGTGCTCGGATGAAGTTACTTTCGACGTTGGGTTGAAGTACGAATTTGTCGGATTAATTAGACAAGAAAACAAAAACAAAAAAAAGACAACGCTTTGGTATCAAGAAAATATCAGCACAAATGATTATCTGAATTGCAAATTAATATCGTAATGTCGTTCTAGAAATAAAGAAGAGAGATAAACAAAATAAAACTACAAAATTCCTCAACAGATTAACAAAATGAAAAGACGTAAAAAAAGCAAGATCAACAGTAAGAAAAGTAACAAGACCTCTGCTCCAAACAGATTGGCCCCGCATTTCGCTTTGGGGAAAGAACTACCCATTTGGGTTTAATATGATTTCAACCCTATCCCTAGTAAATATATATAGTATCACTTACCAACTACACCCAACCTTATGACGTTGCTTCATTATGAGCATCATGTACTTCGGTGAACTGTACTTTGAGTGCCGCCGATGGCTGGAACCCAACCATGTTATTCCAAGTAGTTGCTATAAAGCTAGTGTCATCAACGATCTTAGTTTCAAACTGAGAGTATACCGCAATGATTGTGTACTTCAAGACTAGAATGACACCATGTTAGCACCAGATCTGCCATTCTCGCAAATATAAAGCAAAGAACTCACTCATGACTGCAAAATCCGCACCAAGACAAACGCGCGGCCCACTTCCAAACGCCCAAAAAGCCGTCTCCATGGCCTTTCTCTTCTCCGCATCTCCTCCAAGCAACCAGCGTTCCGGCCGCCACACATGCGGATGTTCAAAGACGTTGGGATTGCCATGCAAGACGCTCGCAGCAGCCTCGATTTCCGTGCCGCCAGGAATAACCCAACCTGCTACAGCGATGTCCGCCGACGGAGTCCGAACTGTGCGGCGTGGCTGAGGGCCGGGAATGGCACTGTTGAGACGCAGCGTCTCGCGCACGATGGAGTCGAGTAAAGGATATTCCAGGGTTAGCGAGGCGGGGGCTGGAAAATCTTGGGGTCTAGATGCTTGTTTGGACTGGAGTAGTTCTTGGCGTAGTGGAAATTGTAGATGTGTTTTGCGTGAGAGATGATAGATGATGTAGGATAGTGTTAGGGCTATCGACTCGTGGCCAGCAACAAGATAGCTGTACGTCTCTGATGCTATACATTTCTGCCTCTGACTTGAAGCCAAGTTGTAGAGTGGAGACGTCACACCGTTCTGGCTGATATCATTTTCGTAGCCCTGTGCTATAGCCTGATACACGGTAGCTTCATTTTCAGACAAGCACGGCTTGCTCTCTTGCAGATGGTGATGAACTCGCTCGCAGAGCTCTAAGTTCCAATCCTCTAGCTTCTCGGCAACATCGCAGTATCTTATCTTTTGCCCAAACCTGGCAAATGCCGAGCTGGCAAACTCATCCTTGCCATGCAACTCCAGTGCGCCGGCGCTGAATCGAAGTCCGTAGATATATGCAGTCAAGGCATCGATGCTTGTGGCCATGGTAAGTGTAAGAACGTCAGTGGAACCAGTGGTCTTGGCTTGTTCTCGGATAAGAGGAACTAGCCTATGATTCAAAATGGTGTCTAGTTGTATGGACAAAGGCGTGCTTTTGCCGAGATAAGACGCCGAGAACACCTGCGTCGCCATGCGTTTCCGCAGATGATGCTCGTGTGGATCTAGTGTTGACAGAGTATTCGGAATGCTACTCATCTCCGTAATATCAGCAAAATAAGACATATAACGCACATCCAAAGCCAACAAAAAACATATAACTCACGCTCCATACGCCTCAAACACTCGATACCACCCACTCTTCCGCACCGGAACTTCCCATGCTAGTCGGACAGCCTCCGCGCTACCCAGACTAACCTGCCGCGGCCCCAAAAGCACCACCGCGCCCTTCTGCGCATGTAGCTTCATCAACAACTTCTGTTCTTCATCCCCCCCGTATCGCCACGCCCTCCATCGTACCCAGCGAATCCACGCCGACGAGAGACGGGATGAGAAATGCGCCGTGGGCACGTGACGTAGCGGTGATACAGATAGCGGGAATAGAATGAGCTTGTATATGATGTAGCCGGATATCACCCCAAAGATGTAATTGAAGAGCGGTGTCGCTGTGTTCTGGTTGCTCATTCGCAGTGAAGCCGATGTCGATTGAGTAATTGCGGGCGCGGTGGCCGGCGGAACAAATGCCATGATGAACGTTAACTCGCTAGAAACACTTCTTTTCTGTTCAAGTTGTTGGTGGTGTCAAGATAACAAAAAGTAATCTGGCATGTCTAATAATGTTGATGTCTTATTTGCCAGTATAGTCGCTGAGAATCTGATTCGATGTTAACTCGCCTATAAACCGTGCTGGCTTAAGCTTATTTCTATGTTTGCGGGGCCTAGAATACCTAGAATGTTACTAGAATATACTGCATTGGAGCATGTACTGCTTACACATCACATCGACCTGTATATTATGGGCTAATTGGAGACTTGTTGGGGTTACATTTGACTTGTTTGTAGTGAAACTGAACATACGTATATTTTCGCCATATTAACGTAGCACAAGACGCTATTTGCTAGTTTTTGTTTGTGAAAACACTTTCATATATCGAACTAATAATACCAAGGATCGTAGAAAGCAATTAAAAAATAGAAGAAAACTAGACTCGTCCGAAAAGCAAGACGATCAATTCAGAAATAAACAAAGCAGTTGCACAAATATAATATAGCCGATAACCATGATATGGCCGTGGTACAAATAATACAATTAACGCCCAACAATAGAAATATAACTAGATATCGAATTAAGATACCTTGATTTTCCACAGAAAATGCCCAAGAATCCCTAAACCGCGATTTTCCCGTGTCCCCTAGAGATGCATCATGAGTGAAGAAGTGAGTAAGATAAAGAGTAAATTTTGTAGTGTGTTCTCCGTCCGCTGGATCCATGTTCTGTGGCCCTCCGTAGCAAGAAGAAATAATGAATATCATCCAAAAAGGATAGGGAGGTGTACTCCCGAAGAAAAGAAAGAAATATGATTGAAAATAAAAGAGAGAATAGATAGCTATCCAATAGGATATACACCATTGGTATCGTGAGTTTTTGAAAAAAAAAAAAGCGAGCTCTGAGATGATACAAAGAGCCAACTAATGGATCTGGGATGCCAGATCCATAGGCCGAAGAACACTAGACGATGGTGGGAATAGAATGTTGGGATTATCGAGGCAGGACGCATAAGAGTCTAGAGAATCTGCCATGATGCTCACAACCTTAAAGATATGAGGACCACGGAAAGTCTGACTGTATATTCGTAGAACAGCCTGCGCTAGACGCCGCATGATAGGTAGGTTTCCATCGTGAACGGGACCTCCTAGGCTGCGAAGACCATCGTCAGCAGACAATGATGGATCGATAGGGCCGGCATAGTCACTTTCGACCAAGACTTGGCGAATCATTTGTGCTAGGCTAGTTTCGTCCCTTGTGGGTTGGATGTCACGGCTCGTCATTCCGATCGTCATAAGCCAACGCGCTAGAAGAGTAGCAGACTCAAAGTTGCATACTAGAAGAATACAGTTAGTTTAGGTTTAGCCTACGCAGGATGGAAAATAAGGGGAACACTTACAAAGATGTTGGATACTCCATTCTGTGCTAGAGTTCTGTGCCACAAATGAAATTCCCGTCTTGATAAGAAGCGTGAGTGAATGCAAAGCGTGGAACACTGCTCTGTTCATCCTTTCATTGCGAGCTAGAGGTTGGAAGATACGCGTGTGGGACTGATACATTGATAATGCCTTGGCTACATCGTCCGAGTCACGCGTGGCAAGTTCTCTACCGCAATGCGAGTCGGTGTAAAGTTTGATACCTGCAAGACGCACCAAGGCTGTAGCGTTGTGTGCAATCTGAGTTGCAGGGTGGCTAGAATCGTCGTATGTACTGGTTCCAGATTCTGCTGCTCTGATACGTTGGCGCTGATTGAAGGCCAATTCCCAAGTGCAGATAGCGCCTGTGATCTCGTCAACATCTTCCAACTTGAGACTACGGGATGCTTCAAACTTTGAGCTTCCGCGAATGGCAGACTGTTTCAGGAGCCATATTTGTTGCACTAAAGCATGGGCCAAGATGTATAAGCCTAAGGTGTTGATCTGAAGAACATCGCTGGGAGATCCTTTGCCCATGATGTGAGCAAAAGCGTCCTGGAGAGTCATGTCAATCCTGGCTTCATTTTGTCGAAGTGCTTGCCACGTCCAATCACTATCAGCTCGCCAAAGCTTGCCGGACTGAGGCAGTCCTAAGCTCAGCTCGGAGAACAAGACAATAGGAGGGTCGTCGTAGGCAATGCTGGAAAGATTAAAGTAACAAAAAGCAATAATCTTAGTTCGGATAGCCTTTTCTCGTTTGATCCACTGCTCCCAAGTACAGTCCGGACGAAGCTCTGGGTCCTTGCCTAAGCCCTCCTGACGAAGCAACATGGCAAGAGTACCTTGAAGTGATTTAGACTCGTCCAATACAGCCTTTGGATTCCAAAGACCAACGGCAAACAATAGGAGAATAGACTGAATAGTTTCTAAACGGGCTTCTGGTGTATTGGAGCTACAGCTATGTTAGCAAATGTTATGGGACATCGTAGTTTACGTGTTGAATGAAAACTTACAAGTGCTCACGATGGATGTCGGTGATATTGTTGCCACGATCTTGAGTAGGGGTCGTGTTAACAATAGATCGATAGGACATCTTAGGCGAGGGTGCTGCAGAGTTAGGGGTGTAGTTAGAAGCAGTGGGCAACAAGGCCTTGACTTCGGCCATTCGTCTACGACTAATCTGTTCCAATGCAACGGCCTTTGCGGCATACCAGAGCGAGTAACTGCGCTCAAATTCAAAACGGTACTGAGCTCCAACAGCAGCCAAGGTAAGAAGCAGTTCTGGTGCCATCATGGTGACATACAGAGTAGGAAGATGTAGGATAGGTAAATTGTCATTCATTCCAGTAACGTAACCTTGTAGATATCTAGACAAGGTATGCCGTGACGGGAAGATGAAGTCTTTAGGTAGGACCGACTTGAACTTGTCCACCTTGCTCTTGACCAAATCATAGTCATGGGCTTGGAACCTCCTAAGCAGAGGGATCCGATGTTGTTCCTCGATGGGCGCAAGAAGCGGCGGCTGTGCGAACTTTTCGTGGCCCCCCGGCTGTGGCGAGGTTGCGCGAGATGGCATGGCGGAATTAGCTTTGGAGCCCAACACACGCGCCCATTGGATTGGATCGCTTGTGTCGAACACTGGGGCCAAGTAAGCAGATTCTAGGTGTATCTCATCGAGAAGGTTGAAGTCAAGAGGCATACCCATTCCCATTGCGGGAATAGCAGGTGGGAAGCTAGACGTAGAGAATGGGTCGTTATCTCTGCCTCTACTGTTAAAGCCAGATGAAAGGCTTTCCATTCCTGGTAGCAGCGACTGTGCTGTAGTGGGGAGCATGGGCGTGGATGAAGCAGCCATATCCGAAAGAAGCTGGAGGTTGTTATCGTGAGACATCATCGGGTTGGATGCTAACGTCGGCACGGAGACTGAGCTAGCCATGGTGAAGGCAGGCGGCGGCATTTGATTTGAATGACGGTGGAAAGATGGAAAGTTTGCCGGAGCCAGGGTGTTGTCTGTTGGGCTGATTGGCCCAAAGTTAGAGCCAAGAGACTGCATGGACGAACTGGGCTGCTGAAAGTGTTGTTGAAAGGGCTCTTGGAACTGCGGTGACTGTGGTTGTGCGGGCTGCGCTGCCTGTGATTGCTGTTGGACTTGCTGAGCCTGCTGTGACGATTGGCTGTTATCATGATCGCGACGCGGCTGTTGTGCAGCACGTGAGTTCTTGCGAGACTTGCTTAGCAAGCGTGCCGGCACTCCTTGGTGGATGAGTTTCTCATGGCGCGATAAGAGGTCCCTGATATCCATGTAAGTTAGTGTTTTCTTCACAAGTTCGTTATAAGAGGTGGCGATAGTATGTAATTAAGGTATAGTGCCTATGCTGTGTCTTGGGTAGGGTGTCGAAGATTTATGTCCAGTCCAATGAACTTGCTAGGCGCGAACAAAGAGACGAGGAGGATACTTGGAAGATAAGCCGCAGTAAAACTCGTTCTCGAGAATCGCTGACATGCAACCACCCACGCGAAGAGAGGGGTAGATGGTGTCTGTATGGCTAAATCCAGCTGCATGCTAGAGTCACACAGCCCAAACACACAAAGCTTTGGCGAAGCGCTGTGGCAGAACGCCATGGTTGCTTGGAACTGAAGCTCTCCAATATGGACAGAGTGGGGGAAGGCCCGGATAGAAGGGACATGTAATCATGTTGGTACTATCTTCATCGTGCGGCAGATACGAAGGCAGCCAAAGGCTTAAAGGGCAGGGGTAGATAGGATAGCACTGCAGCTTTTGGCGGTCATGGCTGGCAACAGAATTTGGTTATCCTAACGATATTTGCGAGATACAGCACTTGCTTTAGGGTCGAATAATAGCTGCCAAGATAGGCGGGATACATTGCCATAAGCATGCATAGCCAGCCAGCCAGTCATATATTCACAACAGAACAGAAGATGGCCAGTTGCATAAAGCTGCCACGCAACTCAAAGGAGGTGGAAATGGCGAAAGAAGATATGAGGTACAGTAAGAGTGTTTTAAGGGTAGAAGCTACGGACGCATATGTTCTGGTTCCTTTGAAGATAGAAACTGAACATAAATGTCCGTTCTTGTTGCTTTCGGGGTAGAAACTACGATCGTAAGTATCCTCTGATTATTCACTTACTTGCGACTAAAGGCTTTATCACAGCCAGGCACTTCACACTTGAATGGCTTTTCCTTGGTATGCACCCGGATGTGTCGATCCAGGTGTTCGACGCGACTAAAGGGCTGGTTAGGGATGACTGGCTCGTATAATTTATGATTGGGGAAGGGCACCGTATATCTGTGAGCTTACCGAAAAAGTTTGGAGCAGTATGTGCATGGCAAGCTTTTAGGCTTCATAGGCTTCCCTTTGCTATCGCGACTTCTAGGCATCTTAGGCTTGGGTGAGAGTGAGTCGTCGGATCCTGTACTGCTGATAGAAGCCTTATGCGACATCATTATCTAGTGATCGCGTGGAGACGAGAACGGTGCAACAAGAGGGTTGAACTTGGGTTGGTTGGTGATGGGCGATAGCTATGCCAGCGTGAGGTTTTTTTGTGATGAAAGCCCGACCACTAGACGGAAGAAATGAATCAAGTTGGAGACCGTACAAAGCTTTTTTCTCTGCTCACAGCTCAAAAGCTTGGCCACCTGGAAGCGACAATGGCGTGACTACTTCTGGCCTTCTTCTGGCGTTGTGCTGAGGTTCTGATCAAGGGAGGTGGTCGAGGGCGGATGTTCTGTGAGAAGCTGAATTGGCGACAGATGGAGATAAAACTAGCAAGATCAAGCGCTGTTGGGGTTCTCAGCACTAGCGACGTCTCCAAAGCCCGGCGAATGGGTGCTCTCACGACAACAACGGACTGCAGTGGCTATTGTTGGACAGCAGTAAGATTTGCGCAGCAGCAACTCCAGAGATGGAGATAGAGAATCGGAAGAGACAGATAGCTTGCAATTGATGTGGGAGCGATCAGTTATAGCGATGATTATGAGAAAAAAGAAGGTTTAGCGACGGAGTCGAAAAAGCGAAAGGAACACGAAACCAACGATAATAATAAAGATGAGAGAATAATGACTACGGAGGTGGGGATCCAAAAATGATGGGGAAAAGTCTGGGGAAGAAAACAAATATGAAAAAAGACAGGCAGTAGACAGGGGGGGGGGGGGGGCACACCGGGAAATAAAAGAAGGAGGAAGGAGCGCTATCACTACTACCACTAGCAGCAGCACCAGAGGGCAGTTGCTTGCTTTGGCGCACTTGCCCATCCCGACTCGGACGAGAGTCCCGAGGCAGCGTTTTACTTGTAGAGCTTTTAGAGCTTCCCAAACAGAGGGTGGCGTTTCTAATTCAACTGTTAGATTCCACGTCGTCTAGCGCAAGCTTATATCAATACTGATACAACTACAGCTATAGATCGACCTGCTTTTCTTCTTCTGCGAGACAGGCTCCCTGTACAGATATGGGTATAACGTCACGCTAGGCTAAACACCGCAATATAAATTGTACATGTTCAAATTAACAGACACGGCACGCAGCACACGGACGCGCATCCTTGTGCAGCACAGGCAGCAGGAAGAAAGCTACAAAAAAACGAAAGGACCGCGGATAATATTCAAGAACTGGATATATATGTACCCACCGCCAGGAAGCTAGCTAGAGAGAAAACGCCGTGATGCCAGCCTGTTCCCAAAGAGTTTCCGTGTGATGTTACGCAGTAGCCGTGGTAGATCTTCAGGATGCTCGTCCATATAAAGCTACCACCCTCTATGGTGTGCATCGGCATTATTTGTCCAGGGCAGGGCCGTTTAATACGGCGCCGGCTAGTGTGGTTTGCTCCAGCATTATATTACATGACATTACACTACCTTATATGTAAGTGGAATGCGGGGAAAAAAGGCCAATTGTCATGGCCAAAGCCAGCTACGGCCTACAGTTGACCGAGAGTTGCAATGAAGAAGCCACAGGTAGCATTAAACGAGTGCGTTGTCTTCTCTTTTTTGGTTTTTGGTTTTAGGATTCCCTTTTGCTTTTCATTTTCATTGATCATATGCTTGCCTTTCATTTTCAAGTGACAATCACGGCAAGGCGAGAAAAGAAGCAACGAGTCTGACGCAATTTTTTCTTTGCGCTATACACAAAGGACGGAGTAATCTCAGACATCATAGGGCCCTACATTTCTACCACTGGCAAGGGCAAACATACGTCATGGTCAAAAGTATAATAATAATAAAGGGTCAGTAAGACCAACACGCTACTGGGCACAAGTTTTTGAGCCATCGAGTGCCGGAAATAGACGTTGGAAATGTCGCACGTTACTCGTGTTTCCAAGGCACCTGATTCACGCAAGAGAAGGAAATAAAGAAAGAACGACACAAAGGAAACAGAAAGAAAGAAAAAAGTTCTACGTCTGTTTCTGGTTGTCATAGCCTAGTCAACTTGCCAGATCTTCTAATTACCCCAGGTTTTCTAGTTTAGTCTTAGCACTAGTGTTTTTTTCGGCTTATGCCCACCCCCCCTTGTTCGCTAAGCGGCTTGACATCCTCCGCCCGGAAACTAAGTCAATTCCTTGATATTCAGCAGCATAAATGCTCGTACAAGCAAAACATATTAATTGGCCAGTCAAAGAGACGCTGTATATCTGAGCAACGCGATGTCATGTTGGTCGTCTCTCGGTCACGGCTTCAAATTGGCAGTTGCAGAAAGTTCTGACATTCATTTTCATCTGACAATTCTATACTTGGGTGCTTGCTTTGACGATTTTCGCTACTGTTTCTCTGCACAAGTGCCCCATGGGGACACCACGGAAGGTGGAGTGGGTCTGTTCCAATAAATAAGTGGGGAGAAGAACAGAAAGAACAAATGAAAAATAAATAAAAAGGAAGGCGCGACCGCCGTCTTTCTCTGCGCAAAAATAAAAAGGAAACTGGAACCAATACTAGGGTCGGATCCACGTGATCCACATAAAGAGTAAAAGGTTAAATAAATAAAATAAACAATAGAAAAGAATTCGACAGACGAGGCCCACAATGGCTGAAAAGGGCTCTGATTGGTCAGTTGCTCTTGAGCAGGATTATGTACAGGCCTTCCCCAGACTGTTTCTACGGCCAATCAGATGACACCCAAACCAAAGCAGCAATAGCCGCAAAAAGCTTGTGACTATCGTAAGCGACTTGCGTTGCTTTTTTTATTTTAATTTTTTCTCGGTTTTTTTTTCTTCTTTTTCTTTTTTTTTCTTATTTTTTTTTCTTCTCTTTCTTGTCGTCAAGAGAGTCTTTTCTTTATCTGACTGGAAAATTTGCCGCCTAAGATTCTTATAAATTCTTACAGCACATGAAGTGCACGTGAGCCGCCTCTTCTAACCAATTTTGTATATCCTGATAACGCTTCCTATAAAAACGCTTCAATGGCTCGCCATCGTTTCACTAGAGCGGCTCAAGGAGTGCGCGTGACCTCTTGAATTCCAGCCTGCACCCCTTCTTTACGCCCCCTTCCATAGTCCACCTATTAATCATGAGCCTAAGAGATTCCTTCTTTTTCCCCGGATCTGCGCCAAGCTAGACCACTCATTCAGTATGCAGTTGGTGAGTTACGGTGAAATTTGCGCTCTATTATATATCTATACGTATGTATCTGTATACTCTGCATGTTATGAGAATCATGTCGTCATCATGTGCGCCATAAATCATAGAGATCATTTCAGTGGTTCCTTCTCTGGCCAAGCCCTGAAGTCTCCCTATGCTCCCTATATATGTACGGACTTTGTCATGTATCTGGTGGTCACGTGGTATTCGGTTGCTGAGGTTCTAGTCTTCTACTTCTTAGGTACCGCCAGTCAAACCAAAGTAGTGGAAATTAGAGAAAAAAAAGAAACGGAAGACTAGGTAAAATCACAAGAGTCATATCAACTTCCGCTGCAACCGGAATTACTGGCAAAAGGACAGCGCGTCACGCTTATGCATACCCTGCTCGTTTTTTTCCCTGTTTTGGCGAGTTTCCAGCCTCCGAGGTTAATACTCGGGTCATCTATGTAGATACATGTATTTCAGCGTCAATACCCTCGGCCATCAATCCATACAGGGTGACGTCGAACTTTGAGACTGCAACCTTGCGCTGCAAACTGGGAAACACTAGCCGCTGATTATTTTTCTCCAGCCGCTTTTTTGTTCTCTGTATACCACTACTAGTTATATGTATACACTGTTTTGTTTGGTTTCCCCCGCAGAAAATGCAACTCTCTAAGGCCGCCTGTTCGTCCTGGTTTCGCATGGACAAGTTAGTTAACTTTCGGACAGATCCCCCGAGGACACTGCCCATTTAACTGCCAGACATTATCGCTGCTTTTCTTCTGAACCATAAAATCGCGCTTGTCTATTATATACTACCGATTGAAAACATTCCCATTCCCACCCATTCTATGGCATGTTGTTGGAATTAGAATCTTTCTTTGGGGACACACTGAGAGCCGCATGGGGTTTTTGGGGGAAAGAATATATAACAATTAGAAAAGCAAGGGAAAAAGAGCCGCTTGATCGAGCTCACTTATTCTCTTAGGTGGCGGATATCTCGCATTATATCGCTATAGAAAGCTCGCCTTGTCTTGAATCAACAGCTACTCCTCATTTCAAGCTGCCCCTCTATCTTTCTTATTCCTAAACAAAGGTATCGCAATGGAATAGAAAACTCACTAGCAACCCCGATTTTAATCTTTAATTTGGGGAAGCTATTGCTATGTTGCCAGCCCAAGCCAAGATAAACATGCCTTTTGGACCCTGTTGTGATACCTTAACGAAGTTGGAGAGACCCAATGATAACCAACGTCAGCTCACGATTTTTTAGCTCTTATGCCGGTAATTATCAAATGTCTTTGCTTCCCGTGAAACCATCGGTTCTCTTCATGCATCTACTGTCTCCAATATAGTCAAAACAACTACTAATACAACCACAAGAGTTGAAAATTCTCCGAGCACTTAACCATAGTAGGGTTATATACGCAACTAGGGTTATAAACAACTACATACAAGATGTGGACAACCTGAACGACCGGCTTCGTGTGGAATCAAGCCGTTTGTGCATATTCGAATGATAATCACTTGTTCCCGTATGGTCAATATTTTTGCTGATCTAGCTTCATCTTGTATTTATCCTGCAAAAAAGGACACAACCTTGTCCTGCTGAATTTCTGACAAGTGAAATGCTGACCTCCCTTCCTTCATGACTGGCAACCTACTGACACAATTGCCACATGGGAAAGGCATGAGAGCATTGTAAGATACCACCACGTATCTACACGGGCGATGTTGAATCTGTTTCCTCCTCGGTAGCGAAACGGCATCCGACTAGCCCATATCGGTAAAGGATAGATAAAAAGTAACTGTTAGCAAACTGGATATAACAAGAGCCATTGGGCACCAATAGCAGGTGTGACAGGAAATCTCTTGGCTTGTGTATTTTGATGCTCTGGAGACACGGCCATGCCGATGTAGTTGACCGACCCTATGAAGAAAGAAGCGGTAAGATAAATGTGGCACAATAATACTACGTGGGATATCAACCAACAAGCTATAGGATCTTTGCGGGATGTTTTGGTTGATTAAGTGGAGGTTGAAAGCCTTTTTGTGGCTTTGCTATTGGAAAAAAAAAGTATGAAGTATTATATCATTTTTTGACTAGCGAGAATTTATCGGATACGATTATTGATACGTCTTTGGTGTTTGTAGGTGGTTGGCCTCCTCTCAAAAGAAAATATTAGGCGAGGTATATCTATGCCAAGATAAAAGCCCGGAAGACAGCCCGTTCATGTTTGTTCATATATAGCTTGGTAGAATTCTATTACAATCTATGCATACTAGTTGTGAATTCCATAGAGTAACATCTGGCTTCTAGAAGCAAAAGAACCTAGATTTTTTGCACAAGATGCCCCCGTCGTCATATGGTTTAGACCTACAAACTTGAAATGGGTAACTATGTATAAAAATGCACCTTTTCAAGGCTGATGTTATGTTTTTAACAAATACGGAATTTATACAAGATTCCATAACAAGTGTTTCTTCCACAAATAGCTTCATCCCAACATTTATATATCAGCCAATACAAGGTATCATTTTTGCTGGATATAGGTATGCATTTGCCCAGCTTGAGTGAAGAGATAGCAACGTTCTAATCAGAAATGATGGTACATTTAAAAATTACATCAACCTTGAGTATGAAGCATATATTGCACTGGTCTGCTCAACGCGACAATGCCCGAAATAGTACATCTCATTGGTAAGTACGGCATTGGAGCAATACCATAGCCGGCAATTAAAATGCACCAAACTTTAAAGCCGCAGACGAGGAACTAGGTCGAGCCTATATTCCGCGGACGCTTAAACTCAAGGTATTATCCCGACGTTCTCGGGACTTGTCAGAGTCGTAGTCTCTTCGTTAGCTGGGAGTTAGCTAGCATACATCGTCTCGCCGGGTTAAGGAAAAAGGAACGACGCCATAGCCTACAACCGGCATTCCTAGGTGTTAGGATCCCGGCCGTCGGACCTTTGACTGTGTTAGTACATGCAAGTAGTACTTGATGGCCCAATTGGATCGTGTGGGGGTGAAGTGATATAGATTTGGGGGGAGACAGGAGATAGTCGACGTATTATTTGGTAATACTATAGATAGCTACTTCGGGTCTTGGCACATGGCAAGCGTAAGGCGACAGGTATTTATTGGAATCTTTGGCTGACAGTATCATGAAGTTTGCGTTCACAGCCTCATTGTTGATAGAGGAAGTTAAACTGCAATAGGAATGTCCTTAGAATAGTGGTCTTGGCAAGTCTTTTAGGCTCTCGGTAACCGGCTATGGATAGCTGTGAACTTGTCCTCTTTGATTTGTTCTTCTACGCTCACTTTGCGTCAGTGATGATGTTTTGAGGCCCGGGTTTGAATAAGCTTGGTATCTTCAGGCATAGATTGATGAGGAAATCGTGGTTTACTACTATGGGATATAACGGCTAGGTATGAACTCCTACATCTATGAATGTGATGTTGACGATGATGATTTTGATATACAGGGCATATCATATATATCTATAGATAGCAATGCCTCCATGGCTTTGGATGTCATATGTGAAGTAATAATATTACTTTATGAAAAGGGCTAAGCCTACCATGTGCTGCTGACAAGGCTTGATGCTATTCTCTAGCCTGACTATGAATCCAACTTTCAAGCCGGGAGGGTTTCACGTGGTTAATCGAGCTAATATACAATATATCTCGGTAATGTATCTCGGTATATGGTTGTTGTTTAATTCGGGAAAATATCTAGGAAGACGTGTACTTTGGGCTTATTAGTCAATAGACATGATTTGGGCTAATTAGAAGGGTTTAAAGATTCACGAAAAGAATTAGGAAGATGTGTATGGTGTGGTTCAACTTGACACCATCACGTCTTATTGCTGTATTGGGCTTAGGTCCAGGATTTCATCGCTAACGCCGATACGCACTGTAATACTCCTCCAGACAATAGCACATATATTGCGCTAGCTGGAAATCAAGATACAATATTGGGCAGAACCGCGTAGCTGTCATGAATACTCTATGTAGGCTCTGACTTCATATACTTCGCTTGGCATAAACACCAAGTTTGGCCGTATAAGCGCCGTAAGCGTGAAACCCGAATAGAAACTACTTATGCTCTTTCGAGCCAAACATGGATAGTAATACTAATTAGCCGCATATTTGTTGAGCAATAGAGCCGAAAAAGAGGTTTGCCAATAGGTTACTTTCTTTTTTTACATCTGGTGTTGGGCACAATCCATAGAAATTGGCAGCCGGGTGATTCCATAAGTTTTTTAGACTTGAAGAAAATGTTTAAGCAGAACATTGCCGATAGTAACCTGAGTTGATATCAAAAGCTCTCTAGCGCTAAAAAAATTGATACGTTGCGTGATTAGGCGAAAGCCTACCATATAGGAACTTTATGTAGTATCAAGTTATAGTTGCCTTTTCGGCACTACACAGCACTGTAGGGACCTAATGAATCGAAGCCGAAGTAAAATTCAACCCAAGGTCTTCTATCAACAGAGGAAAGCTGACGAGAAGTTCTTGTCTCGTGCTTATTGCCGGTGCTCTATATACGTCAACAATATTTCAGCTGTCAATATGCTTAGACGGATCAACAAAGCCTATGGGTATTCCGAATACTTATCTTTCGGCTTATTCTTTATATGTAGCTGATCGGGGGACTAATTTCTACCTGTTGGTTACGGCATTTCATTTTAACCAGAGGCATTCCTCTCTTTATTTTTCTATTTCTTGGATAGACTATACAAGCGGCATCCTATAGCAAGATTCTAGCATCTATAATACAAGACCAAACAGTCTAGCTCATATCTCAGCATTTGTCGAGCAAATGCTTGTGTAAGCTCAATAAGCTATACCTGTTGCTGACCAAAAAAAGCCACTCTTTATAATTTTGTTGTCTATATTCATACGTTATCAACTTTTAGCTCCTCAAGTTGGCACTCTGCTATGAGCACCTAGATATTAGCCCTAATTTTTATCTTCCGCTCCGACCTAGTTAGCGTAACAGACTGTTGTTCACAACTCCTCAACAGTCTTACTTATTCGATATATATATATATATATATATATGAGCTCTCGTCTCCCACTTCTCGGTTGACTTCTCTCTTGACTATCATGCTTTCGTTGCATGGTCATCACACCTATCCTTCTCCATCTCCTTCTTCTCTTCATACTACGTCACCACATATACTACTTCTATCCGTCCTCTCTTCCCATACTGCTGGCATCATAGATGGCCTTGCCCCTCTCTATTCCCCTCCCCATTTATCTTCTCACTGTACACTCTATTCATTGGTCTTTCCCACCTCAAAAATGGGTGGCTCTAACATTGGAAACAACGGCAAGAAGGGCAAAGGAAGCCAACCTAAGTCTGAAGCCAGTCATGTGAGCAAAGATAGCTCATCTGTTCGTAAGGACTATGTCTTCACCAATGACAGTTATGCTCACATGACGGGTGCTTGGTTTTCTCCGGAGTCAGTTCTCCCTCGCCCTGACTATGACATTACTCTCGCTAAATCTTGCTTCCAAAATATGTCCGCACATAAGACTTGGGATATTGAAGCTGGCACAACTCGTTTTCACCAAATGCCCAAATGCTCCTCTTCAAAGAACACAGACTGAGCTACGACAAGCCTCTCTTGGTCTATCTGAATTTGTTTCTCTACAAGCAAGTCACCTGCTTTCGTCAATACACATCCTATGTCACCCATCGTGCTGCTGTACAGTCACTGCTAGCTGGAACCCTTTAGCTCCTGCCAAGTAGCTCTTTCTCTCTCGTCGCTCTAAGCCATACATACATTGTAATATCCATTTGCAACTCTATGTAGCATTTCCTTCCTACGAGATCAACTATATACGACTACACAACCCACTACCACCGAGCCATCTATTGGCATACGTTGATAGCATCTCTGGATATCATCGTACTACCAGGGGGTTCAAATTCTCTCTTTGTCTACTGGCAACAGACACCAACTAATCAATCTTTGACCTCTATCTATTTTCAACAACAAAAGGCTATCTTCAACAAACGCCTTCATCTCCTTCAAATTCCCTTCGGCTGTAAACATATGTTTATACGATAACAATGGGCTAAGCAGCAGCGCTGTTCAACATGACATCATGGCTTGGTATCATCCGGTAGTTGCTCCATATTGGAAGTGGACTAATATCAGCTGTTTGGTGCTCAGCTTCGTTGTACTATACCATTTCCTTTCTGTCTTTTCTTTGGTTCCTCATGCTGCTACGACACGTTTCCTTTGTATATCAAACTTCTGGTGTTCATGCTTTTTTGTACTTTATAACTTTCATGTTTTGATATGTCCATTTTCACTTCGAAACCTTACATAGCTCATATTAAGTCTTGAGCTATGTTTCCTCGGACTAGGTGATACAGATCTATAGCGTACAGTTTTAGTCAAGCAATGTTACACAGATTCTATAATAATGAATATCTTTGTTAATCGTGATATGTCAATTTTATTAGCAAGGAGAAACATGATTTCCGCGATTAGTTTTAGAGATTTGATAATAATTCGTCATAAGTGAAGAAGTATACGGCCAATATCCACAATGGATAAGCACATGGTACGTGGACATCAATATGAGACCATCAGTTCATCATTACATCGGCTCTACCCCACCTATCATAGTAACTTTATTAATCATATTGATAAAGGACCATGTAGAAACGAGTCACCTAGTAAGCTTATCCTCATAAAAACATGGTGTGGCAGACAACCCATTTTCCTAGCCTGATATAGTCTTCAATATATTACTGTTTAGGCTCAAGGCCCGAGAGTGGTTTTGAGTATCCTACTGATACATTTCATTATTTTATAGTTTGTTATAGATTTACATCTTGAAGTTATCACAAGGTAAAACCTATCATGGCGTACATCATATGGGCTTACTTAGGCGCCAATACTGCCCACTAAGTCTCTACAATAAGCTATCTGTTTAGCGAGTAAATAGGCACTTTTGGCCCCCACCAAGCCTTGAATTACAAGCTAGAAACCGAAACAGGCCAAAGTCCATTTCAACGCGTGATGTTGTATATAGTACATGTAACTATATATTTTGGGCCCACATCATGTCTCGGCCTCTAGACATATTATAGCTCCCATAGCGGTAATTCTTGTAAGTGGTGATCTACAACGCCTTATACATTATTAGTCAATATATGCACATCAAAAGAGAGAAAGGTCCATACATGGGGTCAACAGGCTTATCTTTCTATGGCGGAGAGGTTACCATATGGAGCTTAGCGTTAGTGAGAGTATCAACAACTCTGTTTCTCGGTCCTACACATGCTACATTACATATACAAGTAGACGCATCTACGGCTAACCTTTCGGCCGAAGTTGATTCATCGATATATACAGGGCAACGAGACGATTCTGTGCCCATATTATAATTCTATAATATTAGGGTTGAATATCTTGAATTGGGTTGCAGCCGTATTCTGGTTGCACCAGATTTATAGAAAAGTTATCAAATCGCAATTACGCCAGAAGGTTCGGTATATCTTGAGTTTATAACTGTAGGTAAGCTCGAGCCTATAGTAAACGTTCATTAACCAATTCTCTTACTCTGGGGTTTATCTTACGCATCAATGAACGGGCCATATAAAGTTTCTAGAACATCTTCTCCTCATCACCGACAGCGCCACACTAGGCACTTCTATCTTTCTATCATATACAAACAACAGGGCGAAGGAGCAATTTCGATATCTTGGAGAAAAGCAGGGTTCATATTTCGCAACTCTCTCTTATTTTTCGTTTATCTGCTTGTGCTTAGGCAGACTACAGAAAGGTAAAACCAACAACGGGCCCGTGCGGCGCTGAAAATGGTGTGGCAGACTTGACAAAGAGCAACAGGCAACAACAGCCATTTTTCATAGTAGTTCTTCTATTTCCCGTGCCACATTGAGTTATTCTAGAAGAAGGCTTACAAGCCATTCGCAATGCCGTTTGTGTAGTGCAGGAAACGGGTTATAACACAGCCTTCTTACTTCACATGCAGATGCAGAGGTGCTGTGGTCCCGGTAATGCCTTGACGGAAGGTTCATGAAACCGGATATCTCCTTGAGCATAGGAACGAGCACATGATTCATTCCACTTGACAACTCTTTTAGAAACAACGCGGGATGGCAAAGCGTATCTCAGATTCTTCTTGTTCTCAGTGTTTCTCCTTGGGGGAGAAACATTCACACCGTGAAGGGGTCACAGTAGGAACTATCCAACTGAGCCTAAAGATCGTCAAAAGCGCTATAGGCTTGTGTGTTATACTTGGGCTTTTTTCTTAACTAATATGAACTGGCAAAAAAGAAACTACAGTCCGGGGCCTTTTTCCTGGGTTGTCTTGGCAGTGAAGTCATGATACTTCGCTTCTAAGCATAGCATAGCCACCATGAATACAGTCTTTGGTCTTTTTCTTTCCTTTTTCTCACTACACTTACTCGAATCGTAGGGCCCATACGCAATAAGAGATTAAGAGATTAGCGTTTCTTTTTTGTATCTTGCGGCTGCAAGATAGCTTCCAAAGCTAGACTTTTGTTTTCTCTCTATATTTTTCATCACATCCAACAAGCATTGATAACTGTAAGCGACGAGTTGCCAAGGCTACCAGTTGCATCACAACTTGCTGGTCAAAGAGCCTTCCAGAAGACGCCGGCTTATTATGCATCTACTACTGATATAGGAGAGCTGTTGGGATGTAAAAATGCAGATATATGTATACAGAAACCAAAAAAAAGCCTGTTTGTTAAAAGATCGCAAAAATGTCCGAGCTCTGTCGATTTTGGTCGTTTTCTAACCAGGATAACGCGCATCATATCAAACTTGCCTGTATAGCCCAATCTACTTCTAACTTGCTGCCTACGAACTAGCCACTTGGTATATGATTAAGACCCGACGCTCGATCTCGATAGTCAATGAAAAAGGAAGACGGATGAGAAATGATTCATTACCTGAGCTTCAGTCTGATAATCGGTATTCTAAATGCTTATTGGACGCTCATTGAGCCAAGCTTTGTCATGTATCACTCAACGTCGAAATAGGTAGCCCACAGGCTCAATCACCTTCCAGGGACAACAAAACAAAGGACGACAGAAATCGCGTATAGGAAGCCATGCGACCCGTGCCCATGAGCTTAGCCTTGTTGGCATATAGTCAGTTGCCCAGGCGAGAAAGGGAACTCGCGGCTTGCAAGTCGACAAGATGGCTGCGCTCGCCCGCTTCGCGTATAGACGCAGCCAGAAACAGCCCAAGGTAAAACTTGATCACAACTAAAGGCACAGCTGGATTGATCGTGCTGTCATGTTGCGGCCTTCGGCCTCTGATTCTGTGTCTCGGTGTTGATTGAGGGATGTTGCAATAGTAGCAGGATACTTCACCTTGCAATGTGGGTCTTATTTCAAAGCTTAAAGAGCTGGAAATAAAACATTCTTTTTATACGTTGATTCTATGATTTTTGGTGGACAAAATTGTGTTTAAGTGTTCGTGGACATGTAAAAGATTTCCGATTCCTTTGTGAACTACGTTAGAGTACTTCACTCGTAAACCCTAACTAGCGAGAAAAAAAATATAATACACAAGAGGCACAGAAAAAGAAAAAGAGAGAAAATACACCATGCTACGACATCTCTTAGTCAGACATCTACATTATTGGGGTGACCTTTTTGAAGCCTTCCGCTCTACTCAGCCACACTCAAAATGCTAACATTTTTATCATATGGGTGCAAAGAAGGAGCTATCAAGATCAAGCTACTCTCTTGGCTGCCCTTTCGGGAGGCCATTAGACCAGGCTTATATCTCAAAGAGCGGAGATGATCGAGATGGGCCAAAAGCAAAAGTCAAAGTTAAATCCCACTTATCAGAATGTAGTAAACAAGGCGGTCTGTCCTACTAACACTATATCGTTGTAGTCAATATATGGCCTAGACCAAGGCTAAATCAATATATGTATGCAGTATATCTTCATGATGTATGCTTATTGGCCAGCAATGCAATAATACCGCTCTTTTTTGTCGGCCTTTCCTTGTTTTATACGCATGGAACCATAGCAGCGGGAACTGATGAAAGTCACTATCAAGGAGAACTACATCTGTATACAAGTCCCGAGTCAGCCAATCAGCCACTGACATATTCCAAAACAGGGAAAATCTTATGACTAGTTTCAAACAAATAGAGAATCAGAGTTTATCAAACGTTGGCACGGCCGCATGGTTTCTTTTTTTTTTCATTCCCTGTTGTTCTCTAGTAGTAGCAGTGTAGCACTGACTATGGTTACTTCTGTTACTACCTTTTTGTATGCTTGATGCTTCTTGTGTTGGACGTCCATAGAAACCGCCGAGATGAGGGGAAACGAGCACAAAGTCTGTCTGCCTTGGATGCCACTCTTGGCTACTTGGCATTCTCTACTGGCTGGCACTAGTGGTGGGCGAAGCAAGATAGGAACAAGACAGTCCAAAGATAAGATACCACGGGACATTAACCAACGTACATGTATATATTCATGTTTACATATTCACCAAGCGCCGGATCGATGTTGGCGATGGCTGCTGAAACAAACAAACAACCGGCGGTTTCCGATGCAGGAAGAGGATCTTTTCAAGTACTTATGTATTTGTTTAACAGTTCGCCAAACCCTACTGGCATCGGTGTTCGATAGAGCAAGCAAACAGGTCGATAGACAGATAGGCGGACAGGCCCTTAAACGCCCTTCTAGCAATCATTCTAGGTGTCAACGTCATATCGGCCACAGAGGTCGTCAGGGAGTGTCTCCGTTGCGGTATGCAGACAAAAAAGCAAAGGATGCAAAAAGAGCACGGAGGTTAAGCTGTTATCTAGTATAGTTTGATTTAGCAGGGTAGAAGACAAGGAAATAAATTACTTGGTCCAAAGAAGTAGGTCGTAGTTGAGCTTTAGTTTTTGGACTTTATCTGGCGCAATAGACTGACTATCTAGCTCTAGCTCTCTTCGAAGCGAACCCAAGATCTATGTACATACTTATACTTTCTATTACTACCAGTAGATCCTCTATAGCTTTCTTTTTCTTGTTGTTCTTTTCTCCCTCTAGCGTCACATTTAGATGTCTTGTCTAGCTTGCTCCCGGACGTTATTCTCTGGATGCTATCGATTCAATCCTATAAGTTTCTCATATCCTTGAAGGTTCCCTCAAGCGCCCGAATCCAGCTTCCATGATTGGACGGCAAGGTACGACCAAAGAAGGCAGAAAAAAAGGTTCCAGCCGTTGAGAAATAATGTCTATGGACATGCTAACCAAATGACCTTTTTTTCCTTCTACTCCTACATTATCACGATACTGCAACGAAACATAGGAGAAACAGATCCTTGGAGGCTGTGCTGGAGGGAATCAGAAACAACTCGATTTCAAGAGAGGACAAAAGAATATGTAACCCTTGTCAAGTACAGATAGATGTTAGTATCTTGTCCTATAGACACTATCAGGAGTTGTCAATATACAAGACATTGGGTTTTTATATGTATCTGTATACTCGTAAAAAAATTACTCGATGTGGCAATGAAATCAGCTCAGCGGCAAGGCACAGTAATCTTATAGTAATAAATGCGCAGAACAGTGCAAATGCTACACCGACAAATATTGTATACAGCGTGTGGCCAAATGCAATAAGGAATGTACAGGAGAGTGAAGAGTGAACAAGCCGGTAGTTTCTCCTATTCCTTCCTGTTGTTTACTGCAGGTGAGCTGGCAAAATCAATGTAGCACCGACATACATTACTTTATTTGTCCATGACATCCGAACTTATCTTCATGTTACAATCTTACTAATGTGCAGAAATCGGTCTGGCAGGTTGTTTTTGTAGTTTCTGTTCAAATGCCTTCGATGTACATGACAATTATGGCGCCTCCTCAAATCGGCACATTGTCTGTCAAACTCGCCGGTCACTGATATTATTAATATACTTACTGTACATGAAGAATTCGGATGTGCTGGAAGCAGCCGTTTCTAGGTTATCATTCCCTATTTCTCTTTATGGCTTGCCTTCTTTTCTGAGAACTGCTTACTTTGACACGTGAGATTATTTTTTTTTCCTTTAGATTTGCCTTGTAACGATCGTATAGCAATGCTGTCGTCATCTTCTATCAAATGTTTAGCTCATTGTTCACTACTAGGGTTAGGGCTAGGAGGCAGCGCTCTAGGCAGCGCTATAAACACTCGCAGATCCCCCTGTATTTAGCTGTACTAATATGCAAGGTGGGAGTTTACAGTGGAACGAGCATAGCCTATTCACAGGGATAAGAAAGATCCAAAGTCTTTGGGTTGTTTGCGCCATGCTTAGAAGTTTCAGTGGCTTTTACAAAGGTTATTTTTCTTTGGTTTGGTTTTCTATTCCTTAGTTATAAGCGGGAGGCAGCAAGACAAGACGGTAAAAGAGGGCTCTCTACAAGCTTCATCAACTAAAGCAAAGCCTCACGACAATGCCAGCTGGGCCTGAAAACGGAGAAGGCTCAATCAGCGGCCTATGGCTTTATTCACTAAGCCTCAACCACTAATTGACGTACTAGATACAGTTTATTTCTCTGGTTTTTGGTATTGTTTTTTCCCTGAAAACTGACCTGCATTGCCGACGTGTTGTGTGTAAGAACACAGTGAACACGATATAGTTATGTGATCAAAGTGCATATTTTTTCTTGTCATTGCAAAACAGGCCGTTTGCATGTGTACATGTATGTATTACGTTATTACTTGCCTTCTTGTTCGGGCACCACACAAAACCGGAGGCTTTTTTCTCCAGCCTTCAAACCACTGGATGGCTAGTGGCTAGCCAGACAAGACAGGGCCACAGGGCCATCAAGTGGCGGCAAGAAGAACTTGGCCAACGATGCCGTATGAGACAGCCTTACACACATGGCTAAATCTTGTGGCCTTTGAGAAGTAGTCCTAGGGTATTATTTGCTACCATGTTTGTTGGCTGGCTGTGATGTTCGCGGGTGATTTCCCTCATCGCCTTGTTCAACGCCTGTCCATCCACTTCGTAGTATAGAGAGTAGAGTTGTCACCGCTGTTGCTTGCTGTGATCAGACGACGGATGAGCCATGTCCCCCAAGGCGGAGGAGATATATGACTTGCCATCGTGGTTCCAGGCAATAAGCAACAGCAACAGCATGATCCCTCGCTAATCCACACGGTTAGTATGGCACTCTCCAGTTTCCCATACAAGATATCGTTAAACGAGCCATGGAGTGTTCTTGCGCTAGAAAGCTACGACAGAGCGTTCGTTCACCCCGAAGAACGTGTTGCATATATGTGCCTGTACAAGAGAGAAAGGCGTAAAGAATAACAACGAAAGAAAAAAATAGAAGCCCTTTGGCTCTGGTGGCTCTCCAAGCCTCGATGGCAAGTCCGATCAAGTAGCCAAGCTTCTCTACTTTTTTTCCGTGTCCTGCTTTGCACAGCCCAGTTGGTTGTAAATTATTGGCCAGCTTAGCTGGTTTGGGAAGCGAAGAACAGCAGTGAGATGGTTCAAGCTAAAATAAAAATAAATACAATTTATTACTTATTATGGGAAACAAAAAAACATGGATGTGTTGACTTGTTATTTTTTTGGCTGCTGGGGTGTTTGCGATGCTTTTTTGCGCAGCAATACACCAAGACGGCCAATTAATTCAGCCAATTTATCCACACAGGCTAAGCTTCAAAACCAGTGCATTTTGGCGACTGCGCCTGTGCCTTTCGCCTGAAATTGGGTTGATAGAGAAGCCCGCAAAGACATCTCTTAGTAAGTACAACTAACGATCTGCACTTGGCACCTCAGCTGTCGAGTATAATATCTGCGGCCTGCCGCTCCATGAGCTCCAGAAGTTTTGAAGCCTTTCCTTCATCATCAAAGCAATTTTACTTCTTCTCTAAGCTGTCCAATTCCTTCTTAAAGCCCGCTTCTCTTATATTGCTTACTCATTCTCCACCATCAACTTTATCAACCAACCCTAACCCTTCTTTGGGCTTTTACAACTATATCTAACCCCCGTTTCTTCCATCACAAACGTTGTTTCGTCTTTCTTCATCATGAACCCTATTTCCACCACCTCGATTGCCGCTTCTTCAACTCCCCCCCACAGCCCGACGTCTCTGACTTCCCGCCGCGGCTCCAACAAGCTGAGTCTCGACCTATCTTCTATCCGCACCATGTCGCAGCCAGCGCCCATCACCAACACTCTGCTCCTCACCAACCTCGACGATGTGGCCATCTTCAACCCCGAGAACCTGGCCTCTATCCGCGCCCTGATTGAGCAGACTGCCCGCATCAACACCTGGTCGCCTCTGCGCTCGTTCCGCCGCATCATGGTCTCGTTCCAGGACGAGGAGGTTGCTAAGCAGGTGCGCTCTGTATGGGACGGCGAGCTGATCATGGGTAACCGCACCCGCGTCTACTTTGGCTCCGCCATCCCCGTCAACAACTCCGGCTTTGCGCCGCGCGACGAGCACCTAGCTCTGCCCGATGCCGGCAAGCTCTTCTTCATCTCACCCCCACCCTCGCCCCCCGTCGGCTGGGAGATGCGCATGGAGGATGCCCCCAACAAGAAGGTGCACGCTGACGATCTTGCCGAGGCTTTGGCTAAGCTGAACCAGAATGCTCCTGGCCCGGCTGCTGCTCTGCTCGACTCGCCGCTGTCTCCCGTTGATGTCGACATGCAGACTGCCTTCCAGAATGAGTTCGCTCCTAAGATGCGCTCGCGTAGCTCAACTCTGATCTGGCACCCTGAGCAACACGGCCACTCGGATCAGATGCTGCCTTGCATCGCTGTCGAAGATACTACTCAGGATTGCGAGGGCTTTTCGGCCCCCAAGCCCATCATGGCACACACTATGCGCCCCCCAGTCGAGCTGATGGAGGACTGCTAAGCATGTGTTTACCTCACATGTCTTTTGCTTTCCTTGTAACTAATCATCTTTGTGTATTATTTCTGTCTTCTGGGTTTGCGGCGTTTCAATATGGGTTATATACAGGCGCAGTTCTTATCCTTGCTTTTAGCCTTTCGTTTTTTGTCTTTCTTTTCTTCTTCTTCTTGGGACATTATCTTCTCATTATCATTCGTTTCATCTATCTGGCTCTACAGAGCAGCTTTTGACTATTGCCTGGCGTTTCGGGGAACATGTGATCTTCTGTCTGAAAGTCATTATGACTGTTATAGAATTGATGCTATCCATAGAGCCATCATAATTTATCCTGGTATTCAAATAACTAAACTTTCCAATATACTACTGTCTGCATGATTTTACAAGTGTTTCTTCTACCTGTGAAATTCCATAATGTGATCGCCAGTCTAGATCTGTATACATTGATAACTGACCACCGTACAACCAACCGCACGTATTAACGCCGCGCTGACGTCATGTTTTCCGCAGTCTCTACGTTCTTGTACGAGTCTGTCGGATTACACGATGACAATAACATATGTAGCAGCTGTTTAGCAGCTTAATAGCACAATTTCAGCTGACCCTACGTTCCCTCAGTAAATATTTCCTACATCCCACCAGAAGAGACAGATACTATACTTGACTTTCACTGACTGGGCACTGATTGGCTGGGCCGGGACATGAGCACCGAGTCATTTGTACAAGTCATCGTCATGAGATCGCCTGACCAAACTAAGCCATACAGAAGAGAGAGCATTCGTCTGTTTCTTGAGAATCCAGATTGATATATTGGCTTTCTGATATAGGAGATAACAGCCCTTAATATAGTGTATTCTAGCAGATTGAATTCGATATATTGAAGAGGCAAAGAAGCCAGTCGGTTTTGGATTGTCTCACGTATCCTGACAATCTTATACTAGTGACAGTAAAAAGTAATATCAAAAGATAAAGTCAAATATAATGTGGCCTCTGTCCATCAACCCTAGTTTAACATAACATGTAATTATTTGTTTTTAACGTTTTAGGCGTACCTTACACGTGATTCACATAAAGACGTAAAATGATAGAGTAAATAAATAGGCGTTGGAGCAGATAATGAAGAGGCTCCGCTTTTGCCATCGTCACTTAACCTAAAGAAGACCTAATCCCCGCTTTTATCATAGCGAAGGTTTTTACAGGCTCTTCTTATTCTACAGGTTGTTTTTTTTATATATATTTTTTTTTAATTCATTTATCTTATGGAGCTATAGAAAGGTTGTAGAAGGGATGACTTCAAGGTACAATGTACTCCATATTAAGGCTGCCAGCTGGCAGAGTGCTATCAAATTGTCCTTGGGAAAAATTTACTTTATCATTTTTGAAACATATCATCATAGTTTGTTATATTATCGCCATCATTTGATGGAAATGAAGTTAGATATTCATAGTAATAATGTCAGAACCACAGCCAAATGTTGCAACTTTAGTGAGTCAAAGTACACTTATAGGTATATTTTTCAGTATGCACAGTTCAATCTTTTCGGTTTTATTATGCTACACATTTTACAGCTTGACAGCACTATGCCAGCTGGCAGCCTTAGTATATATTTTTTTTTCGGTGACCCCTGCTAGATAGAGCCTGTAGAATGGCAAAATTCCCATTTATTTTTGGCCGGGAATTTTTTTTTGGTTGTAGGTCTCTCTAGATTATCACGATATTTTTCTTAGTTTTTATACTAACGGTGAATTCACTCACATGCCTTGATTTGTTTAGGCACGCAAAATTGCTGCGCCTTTTGCTTTCACCGCCACCTTTCTAGGCCCTGATAAAATACATACTGAACTGCCTCACCGTCCGGTTGATGATCGCTTAGTACTGCGGCATCTTGTACCACCATCGCCTTCAGTAAGCAAAACCCTGCAGAGCCTGCATATCAAGAAAGCTTGGCCGAGAGGTGTTATCGTCCCGATCTAGAGGCTTGTTTCTCTATAGCTGCCACCAACCCAGCTTAGAATAATGGCTGGCAGCCTGCGCATATCTCGCCTGGCCCAGAGCTTTACGCGTATTCACATCGACGCTTCTGCTCCCCGGACATCGGTATCTACTCGTCAGCCACTTGCACGGTCTTTCTATACGTCGCCGTTTTTGAGATCAGATGTGCCGACACCCTTGCCTTCTACGGCTACCCAAGAAGGAACCATCACTGGGAATGTTGAGGACGCTATCGTAGATAGCAATGAAGACTCGGGAGATATAACTGGCGATGTTGCTGTTGTGGAAACTACAACTGTTGACACTGCCACTACGCTAGAAGTTGCTACTGAGGGAGCGCCTGAGTTAGATCCATCGGCAACTGTTGAACCTGTCTCTCAGGATGCGATCTTTGAAGACCTAGTCTCTCCCACCACGATGGAATTATCAAGTCCGATATCATCTAGTTCAGATGCCGAAGTCCACTCGACAATAACGGCCAACCAATCCGATACATCCAACATCGCCGCTAATAACGCGAATGAAGAAGAGGACGGTAGCCTCTTCTACATTGGCCGCGAACGATTCCCTGGCCGCCTACCTCCACGCTTCCGCAGGCTCAAGCCCGAATACGAAGGTGTATCTGAAGTCGTTGTCGACTTGAGTGGTGACGGCCCCGCCGAAATCACAACTATGCGCTACGAATCCCAAGAAACACAAGACCGTCTCAGTGGCAAAGGTGTCCAATCTCCAGCAGTACCTTTGACTCCCGAGGAAGAAGCCGAAGAAGCGCGTCTTCAGAGACGCCTCTTGAAGAAGAAGCAGCGGTTAATGATGCAATTTGGAGATCGATATAGAGAAGAAAAACCGGGTCCGAACGAGCGTCGTTTGCCGACTTTTTCTTCCGCCACAGTCAGGGATTTCAAGGACTCCAAAGACTTCGCGAGTTCCAAGGAATGGAATTCGAAGAACGATAAATTTGGCAGGAAGGAACTCAACGGCAAAGACTCAAGGACTAACAGCTACGAAAGCAAGGGCCAATATAGCGAAAGCCCCAAAGCTTTCTCCAGCCGTGACAACAGCAGAGGCTCCAAAACAAGCCAGAATACCCAGAGTAGCGGTAGTAGTAGCAAGAGTCTCAAGTCCTACGATAACCTGAAACAACCATATGCCAGTAAACCCGGAAGCCGATATGCCCGCAACAGAGACTACAAAGAGTACGAAGAACCAGACACACGACCACACTGGCAAATCCAAAAAGAAGTACTCCGAGCCAAATTCCCCGAAGGATGGCGCCCCCGCAAACGCGTATCCCCCGACGCCATGGCCGGAATCCGTGCCTTACATACCCAGTTCCCCGAAGAATATTCCCTCCCACGCCTCTCCGATCAATTCAAACTATCCCCCGAAGCCATGCGTCGTATCCTACGGTCTTCGTGGAAACCTACCGAGGATGAAATGGCGGATATTCAAAATCGTTGGTTCCAGCGTGGTACGCAGGTCTGGGAACGCTATTCCGCCCTCGGTCTTAAACCCCCAAAGGTTTGGCGTGACGCTGGCGTCGGTGTCGATGCGTGGGAGGAGAAGAAGAGACGTGCTTCTATGGAGTATTATGAACGCAAACAAGCTCTAGTCGGTCATAGGGATAGAAATGAAGATGGCTCTTTGGGTCGTAAGAGCCGTGTGAGAACTGTTAGTCGTAACATCGTGTAAGACGGGCCCCTAAGCTTGACAATCCCAGTGGAGGAGAAAAAAATAAAAGGAAGAATTGAGCCGTGGCATCTAGTCAATATGGCTCATAGTGTATGATATGAGGAACAGCTGGAATATTTTGAAAGAGGTTGTTGGCTTTTTCATATGGCTTTAGTCTACGAAATGGCAAACCTTGCATCTAGTCCACAACAGGCACATGACCTGTCTTTTGTAACATTAGCATATAACGCTTGTATAAGTATAGTTTCACGAATCTATGTGCCATAACGAATCTAAGAAACAATATAATGAAAACGATACGATTACGAACACGGTTTTAACGTTTATCGTTTAACAGAACATATGAAATATCTAGAGAATAGCAAACACAAGAATGCCTTTTGTAAGCTGTTCGTTCTAGCCCACTAACTTTATAGAGAAATACAAGACAAGAAATGAATAGAAATACAAGTTATAAAACATGAAATCTATCAGTCAATGAGCTTTCCAAAACGAAAAAAAATCACTGGGAAAAAAGGAACAAGAAAGGACACAAAGAATGTATAGTTTGGCTAAAACAGCACTAGCAGCTGTCATCGTTTTATATTCCCACATATTGTCATTCCTTGGTAGAGAAACAAAAGGAAATCCAAAGATAAAAAATCGAAAACGACAGAAACGAAAAATGAATGGAAGAAAAGTCAAATGAAGGAATAATGAATACAACAAAGAAAAGAATGTGGTGATGAATGTAGTGAAACTCTTATAAGAGAGCCGTTGACTGTTATCGCCCAAGAATAATGATAATGATAATGATAAAAAACGAAAGATATAACCCAAAACATCTTCTTCAAAAGAAGAACCCATTCTTCAAAGTACAAACAGAAAAAAGTAGATGTTTCCAGAGGGCAATCCCGTATTGCCCTCCTCTTAGCCCAATACACAAAAGAAAACCCATGAACGCCACCCTAAAGAAATAGATCCTCCAAACAGAAAAAAAGAAAAGAAAAGAAAAAAAGGGTGGAAAAAACACAAGATGTACCGTGTTAGTTAAACACCACCTACAAAAACATGACAGAAGTTGCTCATGGCAAACTTGTCCCAAGATAGCACTGTTTCTTTCTTCCTGTAAGAAAGAACAGTTGATAATGAAAAAAAAAAAAAAAAGATTAAGAAAAAAACAATAAGGAAAGAGAAAATGGACCAAGAAATATGATACCTGACATGCACATTCTCAGTGACAGTTAGGTGAGTAAAAGATAGAACACCAAAAGGAGATATCAAAGAAAGAAACGCCGGCGCGCGATAGACACACGCTAGGAAAATGGGGTGTAGTAAGAACAAAGAACAGAAAAGAAAGGAAAGAGATCCGATGATCCCGATATTTGAGTACGATAATGGAGAACAGACATACAAGCCAATCTCACGTTAGCGTCAAGCTAGACTCGCCACTTGCCGTCCGTGGCCGCTCCGAGTCTTCCAACCCTAGGAGGCTTTCTCGGCCACGAGATCTGTCCCGGCTACGGTCGTCACGTGCGGCCGGAAATGACAGCCGAAGCTTCTCGTCTAGCATAGTGACTAGACGCTCTGAGTACTCATCTAGTAGGCCGCTGAGCATCGACTCATTCATAGCCTTACTTCTAATAGCACGGTTGCTCAATGCTGACACTGTCAGACGAAGCTCCTGGTCGAGTTCTTCCAGTGTCACCTGGTTGATAGGCTCCGTCGAAGCCAACTTTTTACGATACGCACGCAGTGTACGACACGCCTGCTCGGTAGCCATGTTCAAGCTTCCGAAGCCGTTGAGGTTTGGAGTGCTCTTCTTCCGGCTAGCAGTGTTGAGCGCAGGCAGAGATGGACGTCGGAAAACCTTACGGCGGGGACTAGGTGGCGGGCTAACATCTCGAGACGCAGCATTGATATTGATGGTGAACTTTTTTGATGGTGTATCTTCGTTGATCGGCTCCGATGATGAGTTGATTTGGCTCTGGGGGGTCTTGTTGAAGTTTGCAGATAAGAATTGCCGAGATGTACGACGGCCTAAGCTCCGTGGCGGCGACCGGCGACCTGCAGAAGCGGCGGTAGGTTTCTGGTATTCTGCCAGCTCAGCCTTTGATAAGACACGTCGTAAAGGTTGTCGGGTTGTCATAGCGGGTTCTTTGGCTGGTGAGGAATCGCGACTAGTTGATGAAGATGAAGGCTCTTGAGGCTCTACAGCCCATAGCATCAATGTTCCATCAGAGGCAACAGTGGCAGCTTTCATATCACTGTCATCCATGTTCAGCAGAGCCAGGCCATTGATCGCCTCAGTGTGGCCCCATTCGCGGCCTAGGAAGGCGCCGTTTGTGGCATCATACACTCTAACCGACTTGTCGGTATTGGACACTCCAAGGAGACGCTCCTGATCACGTCCACAGGAGCGGTCAAGGATCAGACGCTCTAGAACCGCAGACTCGACACCGCTCTCATCCATGCATTTGAAGGTGTTGATGACTCGCCCAGTGGTGAGGTCATACTGGCAAACAGAGCGGTCAAGAAGCGAAATGAATACCATGGGACTCTTAGGGTCATCGGCCATGGTCATTGACGTTGGTGATGCCTTGAGGGTTATCACCCGTGACGGCACAGCAGCCAAGTCCTCGGTATCAGAGTTCCGTGGTACGAGGTCATGCACCTGCAATGTGCGGTCAAGTGAGCAAGTCAAGATACGCTCGTGAGAGGGTATCAACACCTGGGCCACTTTCGCAGCAAATTCGAGTGTTTGGAAATGGCGAATGCTACCATTGCTAACGCGGTGGAAAAGCTGAGTAGTGCGGTCACGTCCACAAGTAGCGATGATAAGCTTTTTGCTCTTTTCGTTTTCATAGATCGTGATGCCCTGGACTTCTGAAGAGTGTGCCTTGGTGTCTAGTAAGCACTTTCCAGTTTCCATATCGATGACCTTCAACACGCCGATTTTATCACCAGCCACTACCAGCTTGCCCGACTTGGTGGCCTTGGTGACGGTGAGCAAGTTTTCGGGTTCCAGATCAGAGCCAGTTGCGACATTATCGATCGGAACATCGAAGGTAGACTTGATTTGTCCGTCGATGCTCCACTGGATCATTTTTCCAGATCCAGACCAGGTTATGA